>LGRX02000730.1:0-27352 GCA_001247695.2 Cymbomonas tetramitiformis | reverse complement strand
CGTATCTTCAACACCATTCCTTGGAGGTTGACGCCAATGGGAGGCTCAAGCAGCCACTTATGTTGTCGAAAGTGCACCGTGCCCGGATCATCGGCCAAGTCCAATGGATCGGAGAAAATGTCCTCCCACGTATGCTCCTTAAAGCCCGGTTCATGCAAGTCTGAAATTTCTTGCACATAGCCAAAAAACTCTTGAACCGAGAAAAGCACATTAGTGGGCTCGGCTAAGCCGAAAGGTGGCCGGTTGCTTTGACGCGGCACGCAAATACGAACCGCGTCCTCATGATCTTCAGCCCTGCGAAAACATTGTGATGGTGAATTCATAGAAGACACATGGAAGACGTCCGGAAGTTGCGCAGAAGATGCTCCACACATCTTCGGTTGTATGCATTCCAAACTGCATAAATGTGCATGATAGATGCATCGGTGGGTTATGGAGACAAGCAAGCACCTTGTTGCAGGGGAATGCTCATGAATGTAGACGGATTCCCCGAGCCATGCCGTCATCTCATGGTCCAGCTCGCGGGATGGCGACACCGTAGACAACCAATCGTGCACCGTTGCCATCTTCCCCTTCAAGACCTCCGGCTTGGATTGACGGAAGACCTCCGCCGCGGATTCGGGGGGGGGGTTTAGTGAGCATCGCTCGTTTGAAGGACGACATTTTGGTCTTTGGGGGCGCTTCCCCCTTTTGGAGATGCGCGGCACGTTTACTTGCCATTCTATCTCCTATACAAAGGACACTTGGCCAAGGTAGTGCGGAGGGCATGCTGAAGACAAACACTCAGAAGACGTTCAGAAGTCACTCAGAAGACACGTGGAAGACATTTCCCGACATCTTCCGGACGTCTTCTTGATTGTGCTTGCGGAAGATACCCCAGATACCTTCTGTACATCTTCCGGACATCTTCGGGGAATATATGTCTTCCTGAACCCAGAAGAGGTGCGAAAGACGCGCGGAAGACGCGCGGAAGACACACAGAAGACACGCGGAAGACATTTTTTTGACATCTTCCGGACGTCTTCTTGATTGTGTTTGCGGAAGATACCCCAGATATCTTTTGTACATCTTCCGGTTGTCTTAGAGATGTCTTTGAGGAAGACATGTCTTCTGGAAATCTGCAACTTGTAGAAGTTCCACCGAACGTCTTAACACCCCTCTTAGGGGCGTCTTCCTCATTTTTTTGACGATCTTCTACGCGTCTTCTAATGTCTACCTAGGGCCTAGGTAGACATTAGAAGACGCGTAGAAGATCGTCAAAAAAATGAGGAAGACGCCCCGAAGAGGGGTGTCAAGACGTTGACGGGAACTTCTACAAGTTGCAGATTTCCAGAAGACATGTCTTCCTCAAAGACATCTCTGGAGGGTAACAAGATGCACAGAAGATATCTGGGGTGTCTTCCGTATGTTTTTTGGGTTTTTTTGTTTTTTTTTTGAAAAAAGCTTTAAAAATCGCGAAAAAACAAAAAAACATATAAGGTGCACAATACTGGGCATAATTGTGTGGTGTAGGTAGAAGTGCAAAAAAACAAGTGGTTTGTTCGGGAGAGGGGCAAACGTACCAAGTTACTAAGTTAAAACGGCCGACGAATTTGGTAGAAGAAACTGCTCTTGTTTTAGAGCACCATCCCTCCTAGCAACGGTCGAACAGTCGATCACGCGCGCAGTGAGTCGCGTGAGACGTGATGACTGCACGATACCGCGGATAGCAAACCCGGAAAATCTGCCAGCGCTGCGCTGCGCTGGTGTGGCGCTGGCGTGTGGTCGCGGTCGTGGTCAGGCGTCATCGTCAGCTAGCATTAGCATCGCATCGCATCGCATCGCATCGTCAGGCCCAGCGCAGCGCAGGGGAGTGAGCACGAGCACCGCACCGCACATCGACATGACCGTTCGAGTTTGAATTTTATTTAACGTTGAAGTGAAATTTGCATCTACCACTTTTACACCTGCATCCAACTCAATTCCACCGCAGCCTCGTTTTCCGCGGACTGCTGCTGGGTGAAGTGGTCCTTTTAAAATAGTTCGTCTAACAGAAAAACGTTGCACAACGCAATACTTCAATAGTGATTGCGGGTGCTTTTCGTGCCTTGGTTTTTTTACGCGCACTTCGGCGTGCTTAGCGTCTAATTGAGGTGTGAACGAGACATGTGTTCTCGCTCGTCCTTTGGACGAGATGATGTTGGTTCGATTCCAACTCACACCACTAGGCCTTTTTGTTTTCCTTCGGTAATCTTGTATTTCGTCTCGTACTATTTTTGCGCTTTACTAACCTTTGGTTTTGCGTTGCGCTTTGTTTTTCAGATCGGCTGAAAATGACCTAGTCCAAAAGGTAAATTTTCAGCCCAACCTCAACACCACAAGTAAAGGTATTTGCTCTATCATCCCCTAGTGTCACACCTAAAAAATACTGCCTTTATGCGTTGTGTTTTTCCGCTTTACTAACCTTTGGTTTTGAGTTGCGCTTTGTTTTTCAGATTGGCTGAAAATGAGCAAGTGGGAAAAGCGCATTTTCAGCCCATCGCCCACAACTAGAAGAGTAAAGGTACTTACCTTACCCTTCCTTTGAATTTGTGCTTGTATTCATTGTGTGTTTTCACTCTACTAAGTGTTGGTATTTTGGTGTGCGTTGTTTTTCAGATCGGTTAAAAACGAGCGAGTGGAAAACCCATGTTTTTGCGTGGTCCAAGACCTATGCCATGTGTGCATGTTAGATGAACATCGTTTCTAGGTAATTAGACTAGTTGTTTAGAACATGATTGTGAAGTAGTTCTAGACACTTAGCTAGTTAGGATAATAATATGTGTGGCCCTCCTTATGATTAGGTTCTTGATTGAAAAGTAATATTGTTAAAGCAATTTTAGTCTCCAAAGCATCTTAGCCTTCCACACAAATGAATCATCTCTTGTCGTGTATCAAACATTGAGAATATGTTTGTTAAGGATGGCGAGAAGTGTATTATGCCATACATCTTGTTTGCACTCATCCTTCTTGCAAGCTTATTTAAAAATATTCCTCGCGAATGCGTATACGAATGTTGAAATTTATTAGACATGCAGAAGGCATTCAGAAGATATTTTCTGAACGTCTTCTGCATGACTTCTGTACATCTTCTGAATTCCGGAAGATGTCTTCTAGACGTCTTCTGGGTTCCAGAAGATATCTAGAAGACGTCTTCTAATGTCTACCATCTTCTGAGTTTCAGAAGACATCCAGAAGATCTTCCGGGAAGATGTACAGAAGACGCCTAAAAGATATCAAGAAGACGTCTTCCGGGATCCAGAAGATATACAGAAGACGTCCAGAAGATAACTTTTGGACGTCTTCCCGGAAGATCTTCTGACCGTCTTCTGGAAACCAGAAGATGGTAGACATTAGAAGACGCGCCGAAGACGTCTTCTGGGCGTCTTCTGGATGTCTTCTGGACCCAGAAGACGTTCCAGAAGACATTCAGAAGACGTTCAGAAGACATTCAGAAGACGCGTCTTCTGGTTTTCCCAGAATGTAGGGGTTGGCCCAGAAAGAGCGCCCGCACCAGACATGATCCTCAGTAAGGCTGCGAAATTACCGGTAATTTGAAAATGGGGTGTGGTAATACCGGGTAATTTACCGGTAATACTTTCAGTGGTATTACCAACATTTTACCGCCTGCACAAAATGACCCAACTTTCGCATTAGGGCTCCGAATTCATTTTCTAAAGTTCGTGTGGGTTTGTATCGGCCATTAGAATTGTGTCGGCACATAATATTGCTATTGCGATGATGAAGGTGCACACACCATACTATTGCTTTTTTCCAGAAGTACAGACAGTATCCCAAATCCGAGTTCTTCATGGTGCGGTTTATGGATCGGGTCCCTGCGAGGTAGCATGATCGGAAACCAATTTTGACTATGCCCATTCCGATATCGGTATGCAGGGCGCCTCAACATGTGTAAAGGCTCCACCAGGGACCTCTGTTGCCGGCGTGAGCACATTCTGGCACGCTATATGCTCATATATGCAACACAATCACATATGCAGATGTTATTATTTATGTAGCTACTATCATATATATATATATATATACATGCAGCTGTTAAAATAGCCGCGGTTTCTTCGAAAAATCAGATTGCACTTAAAACTGACCGCATGCCTACGTTCGATAGCTTGAAATTGGGATAATTGACACAATGGGAACTAGTAATTTACCAGGTAACCCCTGGTAATTGGTAAATTACCAATGCGCGGTAATTGGTAATTTACCGGTAAAATCTTAAGTATGGAGGGTAATTCAGAAACGGGGGTCGGTAATACCAGGTAATTTACCGGTAATTACCGCACCGGTAATTTACCAAAAAAATTACCCCGCAGCCTTAATCCTCAGCAGGGTCCTCGAGGGAGTAGTAGTGCTGGCACTGTGTGTTACCCCGTGGGTAGGGGATGCCGTCCGTGTAGAGGTCTGTGTCACAATAGCCATGTGGACTGTGCTGAGCAAACTCTCTGTAGGCGGACCTAGCAACCATCCAGTCGACTGTGCCCTTCTCTGCAAGCTCCGAAGGGGCAGGCTGCAGGAGGGGTCTCCTCTGTGCTATGGAGTGGGCAGATGGGGTGGCTCGCCAGCTGCTGGGGTGTACAACATAGTCTCTGCCAGTGTCATAGAGGTCAAAGAGAGAAGCACCGTGGTGCCATGTGAGGTCGATGAAGTCGGGGGAGCGGGCCCCGTGTCTGAGCATCTGGCGGACTGAGAGGAGGTTTGGGGCATTTGGATCATAGAAGGCTTGGAGAAAGGGGAGTGTGATCCAAGTGCCGTCGGTGTACTGGAAATCAATGGAGGCTGTGCCGACACTGTGAGGCTTGTAATGCTGATCCGAGGCTGTGGTCATGCTGGAGGTGCACGGGGACAACTCAGTGAAGAGCTCCCTGTTGTTCAGGAGGAGATGTCAGGAGGAGATGTGAGGCTCCTGAATCTACAAGGAGGTGTCCGTGCGTGTTGGAGGCACGCGGCCTTTGCCAAGCAGGAGGAGGAAGACCGGTGTGCCGTGGGGACAGTGCGGGGCACTGTCGGTGCAGCTGAGGTCTCTCCCCACGGCGCTGCAACCGCAGGGTCGTAGACCTCAATACTGATCCCGGGGGCCCAAATGGTGGTCATCAATGACCTCAAACTGGGCCCAATCATCCTCAGAGTCTCCGGTGCAATATGAGGGGTGTGTTCGGCTGTAGTTCTCAAGGAACTGATTAAGCTGTTGGAAGGAGGGAGATGGCATAACTGAGAAATCCCACTGAGAGTGCTCTCGGGAGTGTGAGCTATTTGGCCGTGGCCGAGGTGTGTCAGTGCGGATCGAGGTGTCTGCCATGAACTGCTTCCACTTAGTAGTGGTCTCCGAGGTGTCCTCCTGAGATTCAGGGATAGGAGGGAAGTGGAAATCCGGTGTGACGGCACAGGCCTGCACTGTGGACGGGACCGGGGGCTGCATGTGTGTGTCTGAGGTAGCAGCCAGCCGGTCAGTGTCCACCAATGCAGGCAGGGTGCCCGCTGTAGCCCGTGTAGTTGCCCTATCGGCAGTGGGCTGAGCAGGCACCGTACCGTCAGTGTCGGATACTGGAGGAGGAGGAGGAGGAGAAGGTGTGTGTTGGGGCGGATAGCCCTCGGTGTCTGACTCGGAGCCTGAGTCGGAGACATCGGCCCACCGGCCAATACTCTCAAGCCCGGGGTATGTACACTCCAAGGGGGCTAGGGAGCTGTCAGGGGCACCGAGTGTAGGCGGTTGCTCGGAGGCCACTGTAGTGTCGGCCCCGAGAGCTGTGCTGAGAGATGTAGGGGTGTCAGCGGTGGTTGCACCGTCAGTACAGACGGTGTGATCGGTGGGCGTGCCCACAAGCGCCTCATCGGCACCGTGTCCCAGGGGCGGTGTGGAGGCAGCTGCAGGCTCACAGAGTGTGGTGGGAGCTGCGGTGACACCACCGGAGGGCAAATGTGGTGTGTGGTTGGCCGGTGCCGTAGCACTGGCGGAGGTCGGCTGAGGTGAGGCAGTAGCCGGTGCCGTGGCACCACCGGAGGTCGGCTGAGGTGAGGCAGTAGCCGGTGCCGTGGCACCACCGAGGGCCGGCTGAGGTGAGGCAGTAGCCGGTGCCGTGGCACCACCGGAGGCTGGCTGTGTGGAGGCAGTAGCCGGTGCCGTGGCACCACCGGAGGCTGGCTGAGGTGAGGCATTGGCCGGTGCCGAGGCACTGGCATAGGCCGGCTGTGAGATGGTGATAGCCGGCCGAGGTGACATATGGAATGTGTATGTCAGTGTTATGTGCAAAAGTGTGAGGAGCACAGCAACCGTGAAAGAGAACCAGTGCATGGCAATGGCTACTAGGGTGCGTGTGACCGAGGGAGTGTTACAGCCAGGCTGTGGTGTGGCGGTGTGTACGGCAGCAGTGTGAACCGGGTCCGTATGCGTGCCCTCCCAATGCATCCCCATCCCAGGCACTGCAATATGGATGCATGCAGTGTCAGGTGCAATTGTGGTGGCTGGGGGGATACCAATGGCCCGAGGCTCAGGCTGGTGGCAGTCGGGGGGTGGTGATGGTGGTGGGAGGGGAGTGGTGGAGGTGGGAGGGGTGGTGGCAGTGTCCAGAGTGTCCTCGGAGATGGTGGAGGCCACTGAGGTGCTGCCGGTCAGGAGGTCAGTCAGGTAGGGCACAGGGCACTGGGTGTTGCAGTCCACGGTGATGTCTGTCTGGACTGGGGCGGTGGCGGTGCTGTTGGCTGAAGCCAGTGACTCAGCTACCTGGTGCTGCCGCTCAAGCTTCTGCTGCTGCTGCCTGGCCTTCTTCTGCTTCTCCTTGTCCCGCTTCCTCTGCCGCTTTGTCTTCTCCCAAGCCGGGTCCTCGTGGTCCGGGTCCTCCCTCAAGTCAGTAGCCGTGACGGTGTCAAAGTACCTGAAGACGAGGAGGGCGGGGGGCTCCAGCTGGGGGAAGGAGAACTGGGTGTCGGGTGGAGAGGCGGAGGGGGAGAGGGAGCTGAAGGGATTGGGGGAGAAGTGGTTGGCCGAAGCCGAGGGGGTTGGGTGAGGTGAGGGGCCAGAGAACTGAGGGATCCAGGGCTTACTGGTGAGGGCGGGCCACTCAGTCTCATCATCCTCCTGGTCTGCCTGGAAGCTGACTGCCTGAGCTGGATGGTGAAACTCAGAGCGGCGGGGGGGCGGGGTGGCGGAGGGGGTGGCTGCTCTGAGCTGTGCAACCTCCTGCCTGAGAGCTGCCAGCTCGGATGCGGTGCTGGCTGATGCACTGTCGGTGGGGTGAGGTGGGGGTGGCAGGGGGTGCGGTGGGGGTGGCAGGGGGTGCGGGTGTGGAGGGGACGGGGGGCAGAGACATGGTTCACAGATGGAGGGGGGCCGGCTTTGACCCACATGTCGGCCTTCTCAGCCAGTGTGCAGGGGCAGCCGAACCTGCCGAGGGAGTGGGTGACGGTCTTGTTGTACTTGTACTTGCAGGAGCGGCAGGGGTGGCCGATGGACTTGTCACTGGGGTCGGAGGGGGTGAACTTGAAGTTGTCCCAGGTGCCAGAGGGGGTGGAGTCCTTGTTGGTGGAGCCGGCGTGCTTGAGCTTGGAGGCCTTGTACAGGGCCCTCTCGTGCTCAATGAAGGTAGCTCTGGTGCCGCCCCGTAGTGGTGATCGGGGCCTGGATGGAGGTGGTGTGGTGGCCCGAGGGTGCGTACCCTTGCCACCCTTGCCCCCCTTGCCGCCCTTGCCGTTAGGGTGCTTCTCTCTCGGCTTGGTGGTGTCAGCCGAGCCCCGCCCTCCCTCACGGACTTCCCCCGTCATGGAGGCAGCTCGGGGGCGGGATGAAGAGCCAGGGAGCTGGGAATGGTGGGCAGAGCCCCGGGTGTACCACACATTACCGATGGCCTCAATGAACTTCTGAAGACCACCGGGGAAGCCAGAGGAGGTCATGCGGTTGTTCTCCTCGTAGGTGCGGATGACATCGAAGTACAGGGGGATGTCAAAGAGGTGCTCGGCCGTGTCCTGGGAGGCCCGTAAGATGTCGATGAGGACCTCCTGCTCCTGCTGTCCAGAGAAGGCGGGGTGAAGCTGCCTGTGGCTGCCGATGAGGGTGGCGAAGGTGTTCAGCTTCAAGCCGGGGTCCTCGGACTCAGAGATTCGGAGGGCCTTGGCCTTGGTGAGGTTGGAGTGGTCCGTGGAGGGGGGGTAGGTGATCAGGCGGCAGTGCACGTGCAGTAGAAGCAGTCTGCCGTCCACCTGAGCCTGGGGGGAGTCCTTCACAATTTGTGACAACACAATTTGTGTGTTGCCACAAGTGGCCGCAAGTAGAAGTTGAGCTAGAAGGCCATTGGAGATACCGTCGTAGGGCTCGTCCTTCAGTCGGTGTTGAAGGTTAAGTAGTGCTGGGGCGTGTCCAGGTCGGGTGGCGGTGAGCACACGGGTCAGGGCCTCACAGAACTTCTTGAACACAATGTCGCCGCCCGCGGTGAGGAAGTTCAATTGGAGTTCACGTTGTTGTTGTCGCTCGTGAATGTCCGTGAGGGCATAATAGGCGGTCTTCAACTGCTTCAGGAGCGGAGTGACGTCAGGAGTGGTGGAGCGGGTGTTGAAGGCGCTGGAGTTGTCGTCCATGATGTGCTTGATCTTGGTTGGAGGAAGTGGTTGCCCATCTCGATGTTGCAATGGCGTAACCTCTGGAATAGTCTCCAATTCCTTGGTGGCGTCGAACATCTTGTCCGAAGTAATTACGACTGAAGATGGCGTCGAAGATGAAGTAGTTCTACTCGCAACAGTACGAGCCAGAGAGGCGGCGTTGACGCATTCGTCGCGGACTTTGATTAAGTCGTCGAGGATGGTCTCGTTGAGTTGATTGACGTCGTTGAGTTCTTCCTTCGTGACGTAATTCTCGTGGATCTCGTCGGACTGGGCAGATGAACGCTGAAATGCTACTACAAGCGAGGTGACGGTGGTGGAGAGCTCAGCGACAGTGGCGCTGAGTGCATGAACATCTTGAAGAAGGGCGTTGGTCGTGATGGAGATTTCTTCGTTTGTTGGAGATGGCGGAAGAGGTTGACGTGAAGTAAATAAACGTCGTTGAGCATGTTGTTGACGCTCTTGTGTTGGCGGTTGGGATCCCGGAGTTGTTGTTGGTGTGAACGTTGACATGGTAGACCTTCGGACCGTTGGTGGCGGTGAAGGCGACGATGTTGCGCAAGACGTTCTCCTAGGGGTTGAGATGAAGATTTTCTCTAAGTTTTGTTAATTTTCAAAAAATTGGCCAGCGCTTCCGCGGTAAATGCTCGTAATTTACCTAAAATCTAAGGCGTCCCTCAAATTTTGGCAGAGCGATGTGATAATTAACGGTGGCGTTTCAACATTGAAGTTAAATGAAAGGCCGAGAGGGCAATCGTAAAAGAATTCCCAATCATAAAAGGTTTCGGCGAGTTAAAATTGAAACCGGCCCGACCTGCGGAGGGTTAGTGTAAAAGCAAGTCGCAATTTTCAAACATTTTCGCTGACTGCCAGTTCGATGTGCTTTTGGCGGCTAATTTGAAATTTGTTGTTTCATCAGAGATCGCAGTGGTGCGTCGTGGTCTAACATAACCTAATAGATAGTATGAAACACATATAGGGTAGAATATTCTATATATCCGTGCGTTTTAATACTATCGCTGTACGCAAAAACATGAGGCTCAAACGGTGATAATATGTCTGTAAAAGATATAACATATGAGAGTCTGAGAGTCTAAGTAGCTTATGCTACGTGCGCTGTGTAAGTCTGTACGAGTACGGCTATGGTGATGCTCGAGTACTCTAACACGTGGCTCGCAGTCACTATCGCTGTGACTCGCGGTCTCTGTCGTTATGACTCGCGGTCTCGAGCCGAATAATAATGCAGTCATCTGTCACATGCATCGAGGAATGTCATACAGGGGGCAGTACGGTATATCTAGTCCCCCGTGAACCTGACCGGCCTGAACATGAATCCTTGCGCAAGGTTCAGACCCAAAAATTTTCATCACTAGGAGGTAGTCTTCCAACGCTGAGATGGGGCATTTAGATTTATCGGAGAGTCTTTTGATTCCGAAAACGTGTTCAACTGTTCATCGCCCGAACGGAGTGTCTTCCCCCACTGGTAGTTGAAGAGAAACCCAGAGTTATCAGGGAATCTTATGATTCCTTCCACCCTTGTGGCGCCCAGCTCCGCCGGTCTCTTCAGAGTGTATAGGTCCATCAGGATCATTGCCTTAGATCTAAGAGTAATGAACAGAAGTATCCAATCCCGTGCCGAGGCAAATCCAGCTGCCTCTGCGTTCATATAAATCACTAGTTTGTCGATCGTACAACTGAATAGTGGTGTTGCGTGATTTGGGGTGATTCTTGCTTGCAACTGTTCGTTCTTGGCCATTGTTTCATAGACCTTAACCACTCTACCCCCTACCAAATAGGGACGGGTCCATGTGATTCACAAATCACATGGACTCCACGTGGACCTCACGTGGACCCCCGTGGACTTGGAATGGACCTCGCATGCCCCAAATGGTCAGACATTTCTCCCTAGGGGTCCATATGGGGTCCATTGAAGGTCCATGTGGGGTCCATGCGGTTTTCGGTCACATGGACCTCACATGGACCCTCCCTACGGGTCCATGTCGGGTCCATGTGGGGTCCATGTGATACCCCTCACTGTGTACGTAGCATGTGGACCCCACATGGACCGATGAGGACCACATGGGTCCGATGGTCAGACATTCCTACGGATCCATGCGACGCATGGACCCCACATGGACCCCGCATGGACCAATAGGTATAATCGCATGGACTTCACGGGGACCACTCGGTTATCATCACATGGACCCCACATGGACCGGTGAGGACCACATGGGTCCGATGGTCAGACATTCATACGGGTCCATGCGACGCATGGACCTCGCATGGACCCGTAGGGAATGTGATACGGCGAGATATACAGGCCGTGAATATATTATCAATATACAAGTTAACACTGCGAAGTTGGACAGCAACGCGAGTGTAAGAAATAGCGGGTGATGAGTGCAGTCTCTGAGTGAAGATCTGCTTGAAGCCCAACGCTTTCTCATCTTATACCATACGTCTCCTATCATCATAGATAGTACCGCCATTGGGTTGTGAACCCGAGACGTAGGTTGAACGACCAGTATTGTGATAACGAATCGTTCGTTCATACTGTGCATGCGTGTTCCGCACATGCTTAAAGCCAAGATGGTTCTTGTCTGTATTCAAGATGTATCTTGCTTTGCCATCTTCGAGTTCGACATACGAACTCTCGATGACAGGGTCATTCAAGTCTTTCCTTGAATAATGACAGATGATGTGACTTATCATCTGACGACAGGTACAGTCATGGTCGACCGTACTGACGACTGTCATAATAATATATGACTCGACCGACTGTCATAATAATATATGACACGACCGACTGTCATGATAATATATGACACGACCGACATGACATGACATGACATGGTATGACATGTCTGACAGGTATGACACGTATGACATGTATGACACATATGTCATCGGTCATGACCCTGACAGATCTCCCCTCTTAAAAGAGTTGTGACCTCACAACGGGCATACCTTTGTATATGTCTATGATGTCTTTGTTGTTGTCGCTTCTTGCTGGTACCAGTCTTCTTACACCGATTTGAGGCGTCCCTCATGGTGTTTTTAGGTTATTGGGGGGAACTGGGTCCACTTTAGTCCCTCACCTTACAGTTCTTAGGATGTAGCCCACCTTTCTGGAAATCGTATCGTATTTCAGAGTGACGTTTCAAGGTTCAATGAATTGCGTTTCGTGATGCAGATTGACGCTGGATTACTGATTGATCCACACGTATCGTGCGTCAGAGTGACGATTCAAAGCATCCGAAGTCTACGTTACGGATATATATTGCGCTTGCCGTCGACGCCTTTGCGAACGATGATCGACGTTTTAACGAACGATACTCGGCCTTATATATACAACTGATCGACGAAAACCCTTGGGTACATGTTTCCACAGTTATATATAGTGCACCCAACCCTTCCTCCCCTCCTGAAGCTACTATGGAGGTTCACAGGCGGCAACGGGGAGCCCGATTTTTGGGGCTTGTTTTAATGCAAACGGAGTGGCCCTGCTTAACGGGATTGGACTTATAATCCTTCACCCGGTCTGCTCAACTCCTCAATATTTGGTCCGGTACGCGCGCTTTGACGAACATCTATCGCGATGAGTGAGAATGGATTCGTCACGTACTAATGTGAAATTTCTTTAGTTATGTTTGTCAAGCACAACTTAGGATCACAACTCCGTCCACCTCAGTTATCCGGTAGCGCGGATTTACTGGCCATAAGATCCGAATGACAAACCACGGTCTGGCAAAGGTAGCATAGCAGTTTTTCACAGATATTGGTACCCGCATATGCGTATCTGTGTAAGGGTATGATTTGTACAAGGCTCACTACACCTCAGCAAGGAAGGATCAATTCCCGCTCCTGTCATATCAATTTGATGCAGGGTAAAAAATGTTAGGGATATAATCCTGCAGTTCTCGGGTTGCAGCCCATTGCACCGAAGGTGTATCGCAGTCTTTGGGATGCAGCCCTGCAGTTCTTGGGATGCAGCCCTGCAGTTCTTGGGATGCAGCCCTGATATATATATATGACCAATGGACGAAAACCTCTTGGGTACATGTTTCCACGGCCTGATTATTATTTGGTCGGCAATTATTGGCAAAAGTCATCGGCTATCAGCTTTTGACTCAGAAGCCACAATGTTATAGAAGCTGCGACCTATTGTGATCATATGCGGCAGTTATGCCTTCAGCATACGTAGACAATATGATTATGTGGAACTTATAATCCCACTTAAGTTGCATCATGATAAATTTATCCCGGTGTTAACAAGTGTTCAGGATTTGATAAGGGGTTGACGCCCCACAAGCCAAAGGTCACTGTCTCATAAGGCTCGCCTCAAGTGTGCGGCTTTGAGGATTAGCGTCCTGGCGAGGCACAGTCATGATGCTTCCTAGTCCATAATGGAGCTGGAAATGAGAATGCTCAAGATATCCGAAGACAGGAAGGCTTTTGGTTGGCCAGAGTTACTGTCAAGATGCTTAACCTTGATGGAATGGAATTCGGATACAAACTGTGCAACCATGCATGCGACTTATGCATTGGTGTATGACTTTGATGAATTGTCTCTTGTCATGAACCTGGAAGGAATGACGGGCAAATAGCTAGAGTGGCGGATTTACTCACTCGGCTTTGCTGTTTATGGAATTCGATGCCTGATGGCACAACTGGCAATCCTTTGCTCAGATGCTTTCCTTAAGACATTGGCAACAACTTGTGTGCCAGCTTCTCTAGATTTGGGGAGAAGTTACCATGGATCAACAATTCATCAATCAAAACACATGTATCAAGGTTGATTCATCGAATCCTTCAACTCTTGAATTTCGACAATCAGCATCTCAGGCTGTTGACGTCAAAGTGATGGTCGTAAGCTTACAATATAGCAGCTTATTCACATTTGAAAAACCATCGTTCTCCTATATCAGTGCCTTTCATATAATATATATGATAGAGCCGGAGAAATATGCATCTATGATTTCTTCACAATGAACTTTATGTGTCAATAAGTCAAATAGGTCTTCATTTGATGTTTCAATCGGCATGATGTACCGTGTCATCAACTTTATGGCTGCTATACACAGATGCTGGAACTTTTGATAAGACTTTTAATCTTCCAAGCAAAATCACAATGATGTAAATCAATTTGTGGCAGCTGTATGAAAATGAATGAATCTATACTCTTCCTCCCCCTCGAAAAAAGAGATGTATCAAACCAATCAGATGGTGATGGAGGATGTTATTCAATCATTATGTTATGTGAAAAATGGTTTGATAGAGAATCAGACTGAGATTACTCATCGAATGCTTTAGAGGTAACAATGTCAATCTGAACATTGATTCTCTCTACGTCATATTGGCAATATGCCTGACGTTTTTGAATGTGGCAAATGCCAGATGATGTCAAATGCAGTCGTTGGCACATACTTTGTCAGTTCAGGGTCACTATAGTGTACCCAACTTAGACAATGGTTCTGGATAATGATTGTCATGATGAACAAAGAAATCAGTACCGAAGTTAACTTTGGTATCGAAGCTAATGGAAAGTCAATCAAGAAGTGTCCGTAATGACAACAACTTACTACGAGTTGTATTTTCGTAGTTGATGGATGGCTGACATGTCATTTCATTATGAATAGAACATGGCATTGCCTAGTGATATGTGTATATTCTTCAGCACATGATCACTTATCTCAATGGTGCCCATTTTATTTTTGGGCAAACACTATTCAGAGACTTGTTATGATAAAGAAGTATGAATGATGAATGTGTCATTTCAATCCGATAGAATTGTGACTTGTTTTATGATTATAAAATTTCTGTCACTTTCCAGAATGAGGATGAACTACGCTTGGAAACCATATGCAGATTGTGGGTTTTCCAAGACTTCGTGGCCTAATGGATGAGGCAAAAAAATTCTAAACATTCCAGAATGAACTTTCAAAGAGTCTTCATTTCTTAATGAAGCATGCTTGTCTTATGTGCCAAAATGATATGAAATTACAAATATGGTGTCAATCTATATGTGGATGGTTTATACCATTGTATGTTATTCCACAAATAAATAGTGATGTCAGAATAAAACTTTGGACAATTGCAACTTAGTACAAATTCGAGTGCATTCAAGTCCATTTGTATGCTCAGAATCTGAATCTAATGTGATTTCTATATGCACATGATAGAACATTTTTTCTATGCGATTCTGGATTCAGGAACTAAAGTCAATGTAAAAGTCTTTTCCTATTTCAGACGATGAAACCCTTATTCCCTTAGGTGCAATACCTTATTGTAAGGAATAGTTATTTTCAATACAAGTTTCAATCGATTTTCTCAAATCTGTCACTTTTATGATGATCAGATTGGTCAACTTTACAGCATAACCACTTCCCCTCACTGAAGGAGATGACTCCCATCATAGGGCGGTATATTAGCTGTTTTCATATGACACATGAAAAACATGAATAACTCTTGGAGAATTTCGGGATAAACATCCTGGATTGGCTGTGCTTGATTGCTCAATGCCCAAGAATGACCGAAGAGATTGCTTGCCATTTTTCAGCCATATAGCGTGGAGGCTGCTTAATAACGGTTGGGTTATAAGCTAAATAGCTATGTCAGCTATGTCGGAGGCTGAATAGCCATGATTGCACAGACTTTGTCTTTCATGATGAATAGACCTCTGAGAAATGGTGTCTGAAAAATCAATTGACAACAACTCAACCTTTTGGTAGGATGAAGAGCTGATGATCTTTGTTGCACTATAATTGTTTAATGTGCACTAATGAAATGCCTCGCGATATATAATCTCACAGAATAGGCATTGCTCAATGGCGATATGATCAGATATGTAATGATCAATGAAGACAAGATGGTTGGTATGGCTCATTCAGTAGGCATAATTAACTCAAAGAGATGCCAATACACGGATACATATCAAGACATAAGGGCAATAGGCTTATTGTATAGCCTTCAAGGCAGCTAGCATTTATGCTGCATTGGTCAGCTCAATAGCTTTGACTTTTCTAGGTGTTGTACTCAGGCCGTGGCCTGCATATTGCATTGAGTAATCTTGACACCTTTAATGATCCAATCAGATGATGTGTATGAAATATCAAGAATGGTTGCCCTTTTCAATGATCATTGGTGGCAGAGGCTATAGTGCTTGCACCGTGTCAATATACAATTCTAGTCTGGATACATGTTAGGCCAGATGTATACAATGTCTAGGTCTTCAAAATCAAGCTCGTATGTATCATGGCTGATGTATGTGTCAACTTCATGGAGTTCTGCATGGGTTGACTGTATTCAGTCAGGCTTACCAAAACAAAAACAATGATGCAACTTACTTGTTTTATTATTTGTCTTTATTATTTATTTGGTTTTTAGTTGTATTTCTAGCTTATCATCTTCCCCCCTCAAGGAAGTGTATTGCTAGGCGGTTGTCAAGCGCCGTTTAAATACAACAGAGGTCCGACCTCTATGTGATGACGTGGAAGCTTTCTATGAAGCTGGATAGCAGTTCTCGGGTTGCAGCCCATTGCACCGAAGGTGCATTGCAGTTATTGGGATGCAGCCCGAATCCACGTCATCAGCGTGGGTCATATAGTGCCCAAGCATGTGCTGTATATATACAACACTACCCTCCAGCGGCGAAGTGGCTTGCTATTACCATCATCGTATGCTGTGGGATATCAATATATGATCAGAGAGCATGGATATATATATGTACCATGTTTGTCAATATTGGAGAGACTATGTCTTCTTTAAAATCCTCATGATTATATGTATAATGGTGCTATACTGATGTCAACACCTTCTCTCTGAGTGATTCATTGATTTCAGATGTGATGTCGTGGCATAAAATATGTCCACGTCATTGGCACGAGTCATGTTGTCCATGCATACACGATCTTAGCGCAGGTCACAATACAGTGCCCGAGCATACGCGATTTTAGCGTAGGTCACATTGTGCCTCTGTTTATTACATCTGAGAATATATGTTACTCATCTTTGTGAGTCTAGACAGCATTGTGCTGATTGCAATGCTTTCTCTGGTGACTTATATATCACAGATCATACCAATATGGTGATCAGTCCAGTGCAATATTTTGTCACCGAAATGTACAGGGATTGTGAATGATTGAAATCCAGCCGGAGGAATAATCTCAACAGCTTATTCTGTACTAACGAATTCATCGGAGTTATACTTATTTCGACGATTCAAAAACCCATGTCATTGTAGTGATGACAGCTCATATGAATATATAGGGTTTTTATCAGAATGCTTTTATGTGATGTCAACATATTATGAACAATTCACTTGCATCTCAGGATCAAAGGAGTTACGCTTGGAAGGTCTTGCATGATGGTCACCAACAGTTATCAGCTGTTATTCAGGTGCCAAATTCTGCCTTCAGCACTGGGACTATATCAACCAGTCTTACAGCGATGCACTTGTCCTTCCCACTCTTATGTACGGCTATAGTGCCAAAGTGTATCAGGTGGGATATATATATACATTATATAACTATCATCTTCTGATCCAGGATATGCAATTAAGCATGGTATCAGGTTATATGTTATGTATATAGTTCAGCATTCCAAACTTACTCGAGAATGTAAATGCTGAGCAAGAGTCAACTTATAGTCATTGGGATATAGTTTCCCATCCGAATTTGCACTTTATTAGTGATGGTGGATTTAACGTTGTACAGATTTCAACGTTATTTGTGGATGCAGTGATTTTATCAAAAGCAATCCATCAGAAATCACCAGATCGGAATATGAAATGGATATGTGTGAATCCTATCCACCTTCTTCCCCCCTTGAGGAAGTGTGAACACATAGGCAGTCAGTTGTTTATATACGTTATAGCCCATAGCTTATAGCTTGCAGTCCCTATAGGAAGCAGCTCATACAGTTTTAGGGTTGTTGCTCAACAGTTCTTGGGTTGTTGCCCGACATATCATCATGTCTGCGTCGAAAACAGCATGATATGTGAATGCTAAACATGAAGTTTATCGAAATTATAATAGCATTTTAGGGCATGTCAGGTTACAACGGTTCATATACCCAATAATATGATTAGGGTGTTACATGGTATCAGTAACCCTAACATAGGTAAAAAATAAGCAGTATAAATATTTTGCAAATGTTTTTAAGCAAAACTGCTTTTGATACCAAACTGAATGTTACAGGGTGTTCAGAAGGTACGTTACACCCCTGACACGCACATTCAGATTTTAGGGTGCTACAGGGTGTTACACGTGTTATGTCATTCAGGGATTGTTATTTGATAGCTAAATATTCATTATAGCAAAAAAATCAATCCCAAATTTTCAAAAGATTACACGTAGAACATTTTGACCGATTTATTGTTACAGCCAATATGTACACCCCTACATATTCCACACCTATTATCTAGGGTGTTACACGAGATGTGACATGTGTCATTATGATTTCCTCATACCTTAATAGGTATAAAATCATAATATCAAATAAAACAAGGTCCAATTTTCAATTTTCAAATTAATCGCCAAAGAATTTTACCGATTTTGGCCATTTTTCAACATATATATATATATGTTGATATATGTACATATCTCTGTGTGTGTGGAATGTAAAGTACAGAATCACTGCAATAAACTTTACTTTTGCACATGACAAATTTCATGGCAAATAAGTAAATTATGCTGTATATCAACATCTAAGGTTGACAGCATTTCTGGGTTTTACTGATTTAAACCCATGGCAGTAAATGTACATTCTGATGATATATAGAGTTATCAACTTAAGTGGGAACATCCATTTAGGAACATCCACTTTAGTGATATTTGTCAATCTATGATCTGTTCTGAGCATAGGTCTGTGCTCTAAGATTTATCAAAATGATATTTCTTATTTAGAACATATCTGGACATTGCTTGATATAATCACAGCAATTTGACACAACACATTTGTATGTGTGTGTTGTCCTCAAAAACTATTATCAGATGTCATGTAGATACTGATCTGAGAGTTACATGCATTTGAACTGATCATATCTGAATCAATTATCATTATGCAATGTAGTTTTTGATGTTGCTCCAGCGATGATATGTGGAATGACGAGTGGACTGCACCCAACAGTTACCAGCTGTTGCATGGGTGCAGTATCTTGCCTTCGGGTCTGGAGATAACTCCATCCAGCCCTACAGCATGTTGATTTATCTGTTCCCATATCTATCACAATCGCTGACACTTTCCACGCACATGTGTTTGGAAAGTGGTATCTACATTATCATATACATGATAGATATTTAAGTTAATCAATTCACTTTGAATCAGTGAATATTAATACATACAATGCAATGTGTGTGCATGCATGCAGTGCTTACTGATTAGCACTTTTTTGTCAGTGTGTGTGTGTGTTAACTTTTACACACTTTGCAGTAAGATAACTTCTGGACATTACAACATTTCCAGACAGTTCATCATGCAGGATTATCAGCATACCATGCACTGAATACATCTAGCATGATATATTAAGCTTAGGAGTATTGTAATTCCAAAATAATCTCATTTACAAAATGAGTTGCTGGGTATATTTCACATACAGCTCCGGTGAGTATCCTTTCAGTAATCCACAGTAGAACAATATGTTGTTCGAGGAGTATCTCGACTCCACCGGGTCACATTGAGCTAATTACTGTGTTAAGATTAATGAACAGGCACCTTATACTGTATGAGTTCTAATATAGTTAGCATGCACTGCAATATGAATGCTTTGTGCACATCTATTCCAACTGTTAACGTGATCAAGTTGGATCATTTAGAACATCTGTTATAATAATGCATGCACAACTTACAGTGTAGCAGCCATTCAGTATAAGATATACATATACTCAGATGCTGCAAGTAATATATGCTGTAAGTTAGTGTATGCTCAAATAAACATTTTGCACACTATACTTCAGATAAGTATGAAATGTTGTACTCTAATCATCAGTATTAGAAATATTGATGCAGTCATCAGAACATAGTTTGAATTGTTGCAGTATGGTGATCATACATTCACAGCAGTATAGTGACCATGCGTCCATAGCAGTATGGTGATCATGCGTTCACAGCATCCCTGCATGTATACAATCATTCTGCAGAGGATACTGACGCGCGTTCACATTTTATATGTATCGCTGCATAAAGACACGTTAGGAATCATGCGCCCTAAAAATGTGCGTCCATTGCATCAGATGAAATCATGACATCGCGCTGACGTGCACATCGCGCGCACGAGCATCACATCAGTGCACATCGCGCTGACGAGCTAAAAATCATCATACGAGCGTTTGCGAAAATCGATTGCTGATGTACGTCGCATACTGATGATTGCTGATGTACGTCGCATGAACGAATGCGAGCGCGCTATTAAACGAAATTTCGTGCGTCCAGTCGCAGTTGATGAAAATCATATGTGCTGACGATCATTTTTCGTTCGCGCATCTGCATCTCGCATACTGTGACATTCCTGCGAATTTTGACATCATTTGCATGCGTTCCGTACACTGTGCGCACACCTTGTCGCTTATAAAATCAAGACGACTTCTCTGCGGATGCTGTCAGCTGCGAATATGTTCGCGATGAAAAATCTCCTCGCGCAATCCGTGTGCTGTCGATATTCGAGCGTATATTATTCAATTTGCAGATATTCAATATCACTGCGAGCGCTGTCGCTTATGCGCCCACCTGCAAACCTGCGAACAATATGATATATACTATCTCTGACGCTGCACTCACTTGAGTTCTCTTTTCGTGCCTTGACGAGTTTTAGGAGAATACCATATGATACGGCGAGATAAAACAGGCCGTGAATATATTATCAATATACAAGTTAACACTGCGAAGTTGGACAGCAACGCGAGTGTAAGAAATAGCGGGTGATGAGTGCAGTCTCTGAGTGAAGATCTGCTTGAAGCCCAACGCTTTCTCATCTTATACCATACGTCTCCTATCATCATAGATAGTACCGCCATTGGGTTGTGAACCCGAGACGTAGGTTGAACGACCAGTATTGTGATAACGAATAGTTCGTTCATACTGTGCATGCGTGTTCCGCACATGCTTAAAGCCAAGATGGTTCTTGTTTGTATTCAAGATGTATCTTGCTTTGCCATCTTCGAGTTCGACATACGAACTCTCGATGACAGGGTCATTCAAGTCTTTCCTTGAATAATGACAAATGATGTGACATTATCATCTGACGACAGGTACAGTCATGGTCGACCGTACTGACGACTGTCATAATAATATATGACTCGACCGACTGTCATAATAATATATGACACGACCGACTGTCATAATAATATATGACACGACCGACATGACATGACATGACATGGTATGACATGTCTGACAGGTATGACACGTATGACATGTATGACACATATGTCATCGGTCATGACCCTGACAGAATGCATCACATGGATCCAGCATGGACCCCGCCCGTTTGGGCGCTCGCTCGATGGGTCCATATGATTACTCAGCAGGTCCATGTGATTATTAAGCGGGTCCATATGATTGACTTGCGGGTCCATGTGATTATTTAGCGGGTCCATGTGGGAATTAAGCGGGTCCGCGTGATTCTTCAGCGGATCCATGTGGGCATTAAGCAGGTCAGGGTAGAAGTCTTACCGTGGCGGGCCGGCCCGGGGCCGCAGAAGCTCGCTCCGGGCCGAAACCGGGCCGAAGGGGCTTTCGCCCCCGGGCCGCACAAAAATATGAGCCGGCCAAACTTCGGCCAAAAATATAGGCATTTTATGCCACTTTTATCAAACCCCCATACTTAATTTCAAAATTTCGCGCCTGCGGCGGGCATTGTTCTTCCTTGACCGTTTTGGCCGAAAGCGGGCCAGCGGAAATATAGTTTACGGGCCGTAAAGAAATTTGGAAGACTTCTACCCTGAAGCAGGTCCGTGTGATTATTTAGCGGGTGCGTGTGATTATTAAGCGGGTCCAAGTGAGTACTCCGTTGGTCCATGTGATTATCAAGCGGGTCCATATGATTGTCTTGCGGGTCCATTTGATTATTTATTTAGCGGATCCATTTCATTATTTAGCGGGTCCATGTGGGTATTAAGTGGGTCCGCGTGATTCTTTAGCGGGTCCATGTGACTATTAAACGGGTCCACATGATTATTATTCCATGGGTCCATGTGACTATTCCACGGGTCCATTTGATAATCATGCAGGTCCACGCACGTGATTATTTAGCAGGTCTATGTACTCTCTTGTGAGTCCGAAAATGCTGCCGTTCGTGCTATCGCTGGGCATGAGATTCTCGCATGGCGGAGGAAGGCAAAGCATTGTTACAAAGATTGTGCATGCTAACAAAGCAAGCAAGGGCACATCATCTTTCAACAAACGATAACCAGTTGGAGACCCCTTTGGTCTCATTTTGCATGGATCTTTGGAGTACCGAGTCCACGTATGCCTGAATGTCGAATCCCGGCGTCACCGATGATGCCAATCCCAAGGGAGCCTGCTCCCTCATACCACCATCCATCTTCATTTACTTGAGGTTGAGGAAACACTCACATATCGTTCTTTGTCTTAATACAAACATGCATAATAATGTGTTACAGCAGTAGCATCTTCTCGCCCCCACTCTGATAATGCACGTAATGCAATAATCATAAGGGACCACAATCTGAGGCAATCACAACACCCTCCCTACTCATCATTTATCAACTTCAGCTTGTCATAAGCATGCAATCTTTCATCGATCGGATCACAGAAATTCTTCATCTATCCTCACATCAAACAAAGCAATCATAATCATCATAATTCCAGTAATTATTGTCCATCATCACAGCAACTATTTTGTCATACTCACAGCAATTCCATCATCATGGTAACACAATTAATTTTAATCATATTTTCAGCAATCCTTTTTACAGCAATTCAAATTTTGTAATCCTTAACAAACTCATCTCTTACAAATAGCAATATTTCCATCTCAATTACAGCAATTATTTTCATCATAATCACAGCAACCAATTTCCAACATAATCGCAACAATTAATGCCAAATTATTTGAAACCATGCCGCACAATTAGGAAATTACAACCCTCATGCAAACTTGCCCTCATCATAATCATACACCTATGTCTACCACAGATATGTGAATCTGTCCTCCCCATATGGGAGTTCATCCACCACCAGAACGGTCCTACACAATGGACATCTAACCACTTTCCTATAATTCATGGTGAATACAGCATGGATTGCTGCCGGCTGGACTAGGCTGGTCAAATGATACATCTCATCTAGGCCATCAAAGCAGGCTACATGATAATGATGATTACATGCAGTTGAAACACATGGCATGCTTTCTCCCAGCAGGCTGGATAAGCAGATTGCACAGTCGTCTCCCACCGTTGGGGCGGTCAGTGTCCTCGTGAGTACCACTTCCTCATCGGCCTCCTGAACCTGTAATTTCAACCGATTTTGTGTCAGGAAAGCCTGTAACCAAGAGCTTACATCCGACCAGATATTTGGAAACTCATTGTTCACATAAACAACCCCCACGGGGTAAACAGTCCCTCCAAGAGGAGACACCTCACAGTCTGAGGATTTCAAGCAACAAAAACCCCCACGGGGTAATACTGTTCCAAGAAGAGCCTCACTATGCTCACCCGGCGTGATCCCCGCTGCGGCGGGGCCATACACCAGAGCCGAAGTCTGCTGCTCGATGCCGTCAGGAGGCGGGAACGATGCGTGTGTGAAGTGCACCTGGTGATTGGCCGCGGAGTGAACCTCCGCGGCAAGATCATCGAGCCATCGGAGAATGTCGTCCCCCATGGGCTCGTCGGGAGGCGAGCAGGCGACTGCTGCTCCACCGCAAAGCCGTAGGCGGATACGTCGATCCCGCCCACCGCGCCCGCACAAAGCACCGCGGGCGGCCCGTACGTGGTGGCCGCACGAGCGAAGGCCTCCGCGCCATCATCCGCCGCCTGCTGGAACAGGGCACACCTGGCAAGTGCATGCACCCCCTCCGCGTCCTCCTCGTCGATAGGAACGCAGAATGCTGCGGCGGAGGTGGGCGGGTGTTGGCGTCCGCCCAACGGGCAGTCGCGGTAGAAGTGGTAAATCTCACCTTTGCCCGCCTTCTTGCACCTGCCGCAGAACGGCTTCGCCCGCTGGTCGTCGCGGTCGAATCCCACGGAGTCGATCTTAGTTAGCTGGACAAAATATATAGCTTATTTGGATGCGTAGCATATACCGCTATTATTATGCAATAGTGTGCAATTCTTATTTTGTGGTCACTTGCTCTCACATGTTCTGTGCATGCTAGGAGTCTTTTGATCGTTGAACCTTTCTCTTTGCATGCACCTTACGCAGTTATATTACATGTTCTTTATTTTGTGTAATTCAACTATTCTGTCGGCTACGGAGAGCTGCAAGTCATTAATATGGATATCTACTCATCTGCCAGCCATAGTTATTTAACCCAGATATCAGTGTGTATTAATCGCCCGTCTTAGTTTTTCGATAATTTCTCATGCGACACAAATGAAGTCTGCTATCATGATTGTCGCAGCTGCGACAATCATGCCATTCTCACTCATTTTTGTCGCTTATAAGTTTTATCGCACGATGCGACATAAAATAAATCTTTGCGGCAAAAATGATGCGCTACCCGCGGGGTATCCGCCCGCTAAGTACTGCATTGTCACAAGGTGAACACTTAGCATACACGCGCACAACTGCACCGTGTAAGCATCGGTGAGACCGTCGAGTCTCAAGGATACTATTCAGAATAGGGATTCGCTCGCTCGAATGCGAGCCTCTTCCAAAGACCCCAAACTGTCAAGCTCTTCCCGGAGCGCAAACATCTCACAGTTTTCATTGGGCATGCTGATGGGGTCATACGATAAACCAACCCTCCAACCTGCAAAGGTATCGGGAAAGTACGTTGTAGCGTATCAACATCCTACACGCCATGTAGTGTTGGGTTTGGGTTTGCTGATTGTACCCACCCCAAAATTTCCTAACCCCCCTTGAGTTCTCGTGCGGTTTAACGGACAAAACCCTGCAGAAATTTGAGAATGGCGACACCGTTCGAGAACACAAATCGTCGAATCATTCGATTTCGCTAACCCAAAAAAAGAAATTCTGATTGAATATTTTATCTAGTGCATTGTTCATTGGAGCAAACTGTGATGCGCGATGTCAAACGTAACCGAAAGACACGAACGCTATACCAATACAACATCGTCAGATTGTTCTTTACAGGGTTTATTTCAGTATGAGCTTAGGCAAATGCCGGTCCGAGTCCCCATCGAGGGGATATCGCCGTTGTGAGGGGGTATCGGCATTAAAACATCCGCGAGTTGCGCTCGCATGCGATTTTAAAACAAATGTCCATACCCAAGGAAGGATCGAACCTCCATCTTTCAAAGCCCTGCTAATTGCAAAATGCAAGAGAGTATACCACTGATTTACGACGGTGTATTGCGTGCACACCTGGTTATTTGTTGCACCTATATATTATACACTTCCATACCAAATATAATTTAGATGGACCAATGGCAGTTCAGGATTTCTTGAGGTTCCGATGGCAGTTTCATTTTGAAATCGCATGCGACGCACAACTCGCGGAGTTTTCAGCGCGACCCCCGCCCCCAGCCCCCTCGATATACTCTTAGATGTGACGTACTGCCCCCCCGCCCCCTCTCCATATACCTCTATAATTTGCCTACATAATGTACTGCATTAAAATAAATTTCCCGTACGAAAACGCCATTGGAAATCATTTGCCTGCGGTCATTCTGCCATTAAATCCCCGGTTGTCTACGCTCATACCGCAATATCCCCCCTCCACGTACACTCTCAGATGTGACGTGCTGCCCCCCCAACTTACCTCAATAATTTGCCGACATAATGTAATGTATTGAAATCAAATGCTTACACGAATACTGCCACTAAAATCAGTTGCCTACGCTCAGACTGCTAATAAATCATTTGCCTTTGCTCATACCGCGATATTCGGCATTTGCCAACGCTCATACCGAAATAAACCCTTCAATCTAACGACGCACAATTTCTCGATTGTTTTTCGCAGCTTTCTCAACTCTTGGGTACCCAGGATGACATACCGGTCATATTGACACACGCTATCTCAAGGTCCAACGCATTCTCAGTCACAATCAGTGGGTCATACTGGATGGCGCCACTTTCCTTTCTTTGAATAATATAAGTCATCGACTTTGAAAATGGAAAACAGCCATAACTTTAACCCAAAAAAAGTTGACCTGCGGTTCGGCATGCAACCTTTTACATGCATAGCCTCCACCTTAGCGCATAAGCATTGTATATGCCCATCAAAATGCAAAACCCTTCACCCCACCCCGGGAAAAGTAGTGTACATATGGAAGGCAGATTGTTGTGTGATTTTTTTGGCGATCCGTAAATGGTGAATGAAAATATGAAAGAATATTCATTGTTTCATATGGCATACACCATTCGAATTTCGGGCCTTAAAACTTAATACACCACATGGTATTTGATATCGTCGGGACTGAAGTACAAAACCTTTGCGTGCAGGGCTTAATCCATAGGACCTATTGAGTTAAGATAATCAACACTCTTCTGCTGGATGTACTTGGGGATGTAGTATGTTTGTTTTTCTAAAACTCCATTCTTGGCTTAACTTTAGCAACATAACAGGTCATTGGGTATCCAACATAACATACAACAGTCAAAGGATTTGGAATGCTTCTATTGCTCATGTTTGACTATTTTGCGCGCAACTTCAGGCATGCTGCTGAGGATTGCTAAAATCACTTCTTTTGCGCTTTGGTTTTGGATTGCCATCTAGCGAGTTTGGTTTCCATGATTGACTTCTCAGCACGGAATCCTTAGGAGTGGATTTCCCCAAAGTTTCCTTTAAACTCATTGATCTCATAGATCTGTCAAAACCAGAACTATTGAAAGCTCCAGCAGCCATGATCACTGTCGCTGCGCTTTTCATCATTTTCAGTCCCTGAAATGCATCGCAAAATTCTCAAAAACATGCAGCTCCAAAATCCGGAATCATAATTGAGCAGCAATGCTCAGTCAATGTTTTTGTTTGGAAGAGGCTCTTAACAAAATGCATGCTTGTTGATTGAAACATGGTAGTATGCACAATTCTATTCATGAAAGAATACTCAAAACTGTTCCAGTGACCGCACTCTTGGACGCAAAGGCCCATGTAAGCCAGCAAAAATACATCACCCGCTGATAGCAAGATGCCTAACGTGGTTCTACCAGGGTGTAGGCAAAAACTGCACACCTTACGAACCCGATGACCTCGCCAGATGCGCTGTACCGTCAGCGCTGAAATCTTCACCTGGCGCCACCAGCGGCGCACACGGAAGCCGCGGAAGATGGCCTGCAGGCGGACAACCATGCGGAGGGAAAAGGACGGAAAGGGGTGCTGCATATACTGCTTCACCTGCTCCATGCCCACCACAAGTCACGGGCGCCAGAAAAGTGTCATGAGAGACCTTTTGAGCCTCAAGAGATCCGGGGTGCATTTGGGACCACTGCCGCATCAAGCTGCGCGCGCAAAAGTTGTAGCATCGGCAGTACACCTCGTAGAAAGCTAGACATGGTACGGTGGTGCCTCCTTAGGTAGAAAGCTAGACATGGTACGGTGGTGCCTCCTTAGGTAGAAAGCTAGACATGGTACGGTGGTGCCTCCTTAGGT
>LGRX02000729.1:0-22813 GCA_001247695.2 Cymbomonas tetramitiformis | reverse complement strand
TAGTATACAGTTAGTATGCAGTTAGTATGTTAACGCCGTACTAAAGGTGTACTAACAGAAAACACAGTGTCCAGAGAGGTAATAAGTTATGCATGTTTTCACAAAAGGGCTCATTACGTGCAACTTACGTGTATCCTCCAGGCTAGGGAGGCCCTCCTCGTACGTGGTGGGAAGAGCCACAGGCTCAATCCCAGCTTTTTTCAAGGCCTCAAGCTTTGCCGCGTCGTTGTAGACCGTGACGGAGATTCCCTCCGCCCCCTCCACCTTCGCGAAGGGGTGCTTTGCGTGGGGCTTCAAGACCCACGCTTTGCCCTCCTTCTTCCACGATCCATAACGGAACGCGGAGCGGAAGTTGTTGACGTCGTTTCTTATCTTCCCCTGTATATAGGGGATGATTGTGACGTCCACGGAGTGGTCGTGACCACTCTCCTTGGCGATTTTGCGCACGAGCTCGGAGTACTTTTCTTGTTGGGCCCCCACGTTGACGAGGGGATTCCATTCCTTCATCGACACTGAGTATTCGCACCTTGTGAAGGAAGAAGAAAATTAATTAAGCAACAATACAACCTAGCAACGACAATCCAACGAACCGCGGTGCGCACCCGTCTCTTTGTTGATCGCGGCGCGCACCGCCCGCTCGTGGGGTTGTAGAACCCCGCGATTGCGCATGCGCATCCCAACCGCTCCAACTTTTTTTCGGGGGGGCCTTTGCTTGGTATTACTCCACTTGGCATCTTTTGCGGTGGCGGGGGCGGAGGCGAATCCCTCTTCGCTTTTTCTATGCCCCGACACGTACTCCAACAAGCCCGCCAATGATTTCTCCTCTCCCATAGCATCGCAGAGGTCGTCGTATGCCTCTCGCTCCTCGGTTGTGGGGTGACTCATCGATGCGTGGATGTTTGAGTGAGGGGCTCGGCCTGGCGGGCTTAGGGTGTGTACGGTTTGGTACGGGTGAGTTGCGTCTTTATCGATGAGACACCACGCAGAGTGAAACGTTAAGACGCCTTTAGTTGGCGGCTAACATGCTACGGCGCTCCTCCCCGGTTACCGTTCGAACTTCGGTTCGTTACCTTGCATTCGCATTGACCACGCAGTTCGAATTTGTGGCGCTCAATTTCTTTTTTTTCGTGACCTTTTTACGCAAGCCCTTCTGTGTCATACGTTGTGTCATTGAACTTGGTCACTTTGCATCTGCGGTGTGCATCGCTCTTGCCGTAATGGTCTAGTGGTAGGATGTCGCTCTTGAAGGCGGAAGGTGTTCGGTTCGAATCCCTGTAGGGGGCAGTTATATATAAGAAACGATTTTGTTCGGTCCATTCTTCTGGGTGTCACCTCGACCGTCCGATTGCTACAAAATCATTGGGGGTGAGAACTTTTCATTTTATTTCTTTTGTTTATATTTATTTTTTGCTCCTGCGCATTTTGAAAAAATCGTGCGCACAAAATGCTTCATATCTATGGCAAAAAAAACAAAACCAACATTTTGCTTGGAGGGGTGTGTTCCCTTCAACTTGCCCATTTCCCTGCCAAATTTTTGTTTTTTTTGTTTTTTTCGCTATTTTTGGGTCTTATAGCTTATGTCATACAAGTCATATGACGTTAGTACCCCTTTAGCATGCCATGTACATTACGCGGATATTATGCCGGTAGCATGCTCTTATGATGTCATTTAGTATCCTAACGCCAGACTTGCAGTTTTTTTTTGTTTTTTTTTGTTTGCGTGCGTCTTTGTTAGTATGCCGTTACGGTACCTACTACGTGAGACTAGACGCCGTTAACATGCTAGCGCCACGCCGTTAGCGGCGTACTAGGTGAGACTAGACGCCGTTAACATGCTAGCGCCACGCATGCTAAAGGCGTGCTAACTACATGCTAACGGCGACAACATGTTAAAGGTGTCCTAAGGGCGTGCTATGTGGTGCACATCTTAACGCGCCTAGAGGAATATTCCTCAAAAGATTCCCTGGTTAGGACACCTTTAGGAGGCCTTTAGGATGCCTGTAGTTCGCCCATCCTAACGGTATCCTAATGACACCCTAACGTGTGGCATTAGGACTCCTTTATGACGTACTAACCACGTCTTAACGCGCCTACGGGGGGGGGGTCACAGGCCTGCGATGCCCCGTAAAGCACTTCGCCCCGGAGAGCATTTCTCCGCGCTACGTGAACAATGGACTCGCCAACTCCCCCCGATGCATCCGATGACCAGTTCGTGCAGGCGTCCGCAAGTACACCCCGTGCGGCCCCGGGTCACCGTGGGCTTTCCCTCCAACGACAAGAACGACCGGTGGCCAAAACGCGTGCGCCACGACTAGCCCGAATGGCCATGTGTCACCCAGCACCTCACCCAGTACCCTTGGCACCACCGCGTGGTCCGGTGAATATTGCCACCTCCGCACCATCAACTCCGGCGGTACCACTTGCTGCCGATACCGTCGGTTGTCCGGAGGGTTTCCGGTTGGGTCAACATTTCGAGGAGCACACGAAGAAGTTTCGAGTTAGCCAATGGGCGGAAACCACTGTGGCGTGCGTGAATGATGCAAGGTGAGTGATAATTTCGTTTTTTCAAGGACCCTTTGAAAGTGCCCTAACTTTCAGTTGGACTCTTGAATCACAATCGTCCATTTGGACCTTCGCAGCACTGTCGCACACATATGATGCCGTTAGCATGGTAAAGACTATGTATCGACGTACTAGCGACATCTTAACCGCACTCTAACGTGGCAGGTGCCAAACGGAAGACATGATGCGTGCTCTTTGTCACGTAACCGCTTGTAGATTGGAAGCGCGTAAGTCGAGAAACGTCGGCATGGTTCAGATTTACACTTGTGGCCATCGCAAGGACGAACCAACTTGCATGACTCCCCGCGACTTTCATCGTTGCGCCCAAGACATGCTAACGACCCTACGGTACCCGTCATGGTTGCCGATCCCGTCCATTTTGGAAGAAGAACCGGGCAAGGTAATGTACGCCGACCGCGTATTTCCCATAAAATTACGGACACGTGGCGTGCGACATTGTCTCATGTCCATTGCCACTGCAATCATGCTCATTGTCGCAGCCTCCATCGATAACACCACCCCTCTCTCGATATTGATACGAGATGTCGACGACTCCCCGCCGCCCGCCTCGCCTTCACCACGCCCCGAGCCGATGGCCGACTCCACCGATGACGACGCCCGTCCCTCGTCATTGATGGAGGACCGCGTTGACGTGGTAAGCATCGTGGAATCCATTGAGGACGACGGCGACTCTTCAGTCGCCACGCTTTTGCCACACCCCGGACGTCGCCCATGGACGTCGGTGCATACGCTGCGTGCCTAGTATGCAAGATTTGGGGGACATGGTCAACATTAATGCACAAAATGGTGTACCTCTTCAGCAAGCAAAATCCGCCAGGTATGCTAGTAGCACGTCGTTAGGTTGGCGTTAGGATGTACTTAAAAGCCTAAAGGCGTGCTAACCGTATAATGCATGTGGTGTAAATGAGTGTTTGCTGATTACTTTGTTTTCTCTTCGGTCTAGGCACTCCACCGTTGCGCACGGACGCCGAGTACAAGCGTCATGCCGCAATGCATGAAGATCTGCGAGATAGCGGAGACCCCGAACTTTCGGGAGCGACCTTGGAGGAGAGCATGCGGAATACGGGCGTCAAGTTCTCGAGCGTTTTTACTCGGTTGGTTTACTTCAAGATCTACCGTGATATCATCCTAGATGGCATGCATGACATCATGAACCTGGTGAACAGAATCGCTGCAACCTTGCTCGGGGTCGACTTCAACGACGCCCTCCGCCAGCAAGCGAAAGCGGACGGTGTCCATCCCACGTGGCATGCCACAACCAAGGTGAAGAATGCTCAAGGTAGGCAAATATGCACGTGTTAGGATGTGCATAACGTGCCGATAGTGTATTAACCACGTGCTATCGGTGTCACGAAGGGGTACTAACGGCATACTCAGTTGAAATAATGTGACGCAGGTAAGGAGGTATTGATGTACAAGATGAATCACGGACCTTTCGCGATTCCACCCCGCCCTGACAGAAGGTCTACCACGAAACGAAGCTTGGAGACAACGCGCAGTTTCTTGAAGAGCATAAGGGCGGTGGAAAGATGGGGGCGTGGCCACAAACGATTGTTGCAAACTACCGCCGATAAGAAAGCCGCCAAGCACATTCGGGCTCACGACGGCTTGAAGCTCGTGCAAACCAGTATCTTGTCGACAGTCTGCGCTTGGCCACGAGATGAAGGGCAGCCCGCCAATCGATTGGCCAAGCTAGTGGGTAAAATGACCACGATCGTGCGGGAGATCACGACGACACAAGTGCGTCCTAAGGTAAACGGTTAGGATATAGTTAGTATGATGTTATGATGCCGTTAACATGCTTCGTACATCATACGGGCCCTAACGAATTGCTGCGTACGTGCAGGATATGGAGCCACTCGCACAAGAAATCAAGTCATTTTTCGAGGAGTTGGAGGCGACCGGGCCAGCGTATGCTTGGTGTGTGATTAACACTCACATGTTTTCTCACTTCGTCCAACAACTTGAGAAGTATGGTCCCATGCGGGAGGTATGGATGTACGCCTTCGAGTCCTTGAACGGTCACATCAAAAGCCTAGCGAGGAGCAACTCCCTACCCGTTCCAGCCATAATGAACTGCATCAAGCGGGTGAAGGTGTTGCATTTGGTGCGTGGGTTAATCACTTTCATTTCGGAAGACCACTCCACCCGGATGCCGGCGGCCGTGACCATGGGGAGCCGCGGGGCAATTGCGGTTGAGGTATCGGCTAGGGGGAAACGTGTGGTCTTGCGAGATGACGACATTAAGGCCTTGATGCGGACTGAGTTGCCGGCTTATCGAGAGCTGGTGGAGAAGTGGGAGAAGTATGTGGAAGACGCGCGCAGGTGATTTGTGGCCCCATTCCCCGAGCGGTTGTTTATGCCCTTATGACGCCGTTGTTGCATATTTAGGACGCGCCTAAAGTACTAACGGTATCGTATCGCTGTGCACAGTTGGAATGCACGGATGCGACTGCGACACAAGCAGTACCGGAACGCGGTGTGTGCAAGGGAGGGCAAACCTGAGCACATACGCGAGCCCCCATTTGGAGCGTACGCGGATCCTACGGAATGGTTGGGCCGACAGTTCACCAAGTACGAGATGTTGCTCATGGCGGGGCCGACACCGGTTTGCTATAACTTCACGCACGTCAAGATCGGCGACGCTGATTACCGCACGGCTACGACCGATCGGAACAAGCGCACCGTACACAGCTACTTTCGCACTTTCTTCGCGAGTGAGGAAGTGGACGAGCACGGTGAGCCAAAATCCGTGGCAAGGTGAGAAAGGAGCACGCACTATTCTACCTTTAACATGTCTTTAGGATGTCGTTATGACTCGATTAGGATGCGCATAATGTCCTACGTAACGACATACTAACTTATTAGCTGTTTACACAATCGTGGGCTTGGTGATATGCAGGCACGGCCGTATTACGAGAATATTGCGGGTGGAGATTGCAGGAAAGGTCTACATCTTACTGAAATGCGATTGGTTCGCTAAGCCGACCGACGAACAGATCAAGGAGTACCGTCGACGTCACCCCATTCTCGGCCCGGATAACTTGACCAAGACGGTCTATACCTTCAACCCGCACGTAGACCGCGCGGCCTTTGACAACATGGAGCCATTCATATTAGCCAATAGAGTAGAACAGCAGGTTGTTATTGTACCACATCCGTGCATGGAGACCGCGGTCATTCTCGACCCAACGGCCGACTTCTTCGAGGGATCAAGGACATAGGACGACGACGAGGTCGATGTATGAGACATGAATCGCTGCTAGTTTATTTTTTGCTTGCCACATGCCATGCAGGCAGTTGCAAATTGTGACCTTGGTAACGACCCCTGCAGTAGTACAACTAACGCATACTTTATAAGGCGCAGTGCCGCTAGAGTGCCATTAGCGTATTAACTTTGCCTACGAGCATCCTAACTACGTCCTAACGCCAACCTCCTAATGACATCCTAGAGGCATGCTAACGCCATCCTAACGTCCCTACATTTCCGAGAAACTCAGCCCGCGTAATACTTTCCCCGAATCCCACCATACTCCGCGGAATAAACTTCCCCTGGCCTTCTAGTCACCATAAAACGCCATCTCAGTGATCTGCACATCCACACGTGCCCCACCACTCACCCCTGCTCCAGTTGGGGCCAACGCATACTTAAGGCGCAGTGCCGTTAGGACGCCTGTAGTACGCGCATCTTATCGCGCCAATATGGCGTTAGTATGCCTGTAATATATTATACTACCGGCATACTAACGCCCATACGTACTAACTGTCCTTTACTATGCCTTTAGGACACCTTTAGTACACATACTACAATTTGCTAGGACCGTAGGGATTCGTACTGGTCGGGCATCAATCGCAGCGAGGGCGGTAACGTATGTGGTCCGTCTCTCCTTTACTCGTCACCTCGCGGCGTTCCCAGGGCAGGCATTCAGTCGAATTGTCATCCGGCTCCTCTTCCCAAGGTGTCCCTGGCATGGGAGACGATGAATTGAAGAACGCAGTGCCGCCACGGTGGGGCCTGCTGTATCACGGCGTCGTTCTCGGCGGCGTAAGGCGACGTCGCGCACCTGGCCTTCCATGGCTACACGCGCAGCTTCAAATTCTCTCAACTGCTGCAGAGGGGCCCCTCGTTCTAGCTTGCCTCGAGTTCTCCACGAGTCGTGGGCCTTAGAATACCCAGTCCAGCGCATCTTCCACTCCTCGATTTCCTTGCCGCGTGAAATACGAACTCGGCGGGCCAAGATACGATCCACATGTGCTTCACGCTGACCATCCACCACCACTGCCTCTGGAATCGTTGGTTGTCGGCGTGAGGCAAAGGTGGCTGCTCCGTCCACGTACGGCTTCAACCGCCGGTGCTGTGCGAAGACATCGTGATACGCCAGCCAGGAGTCGGTACGCCACTGGTGCGCCACGGTCAGCCTCAGGAAGGCCCGCCTACATATCACTGTAAAACCGCTCTGTCACAGCTAACGGCCCGTGCCAGCGTTTGCTGAGCTTCCTGCACAAAGACCTGTCCATGAGCTTCTCTGTGAGGTGTTTAGCCTCTATCCAGACAAGGTCGCCCACTGCGTACTCCCGCTGCCCGTGCCGCTAATCGAACAGGTCTCGTTGCCGTTGCTGCGCCAGCTCAAGTCTGCACCTCGCGTCCCGCAACTGCGACGAAAAACGAGATGCCCATGCATGTGCAGTCCCTACCCCTCCTTTGCGTCGCCCACTGGCAGACTGAGCGGCCTCCAGGAACATATCAAGCTGCGGCATGGGTGACACGCCGTAGCACAGCTCGAAAGGGGTGAAGCCAGTAACATCGCTACGCGCGAGTCGTTGATAGCACACTCCACGTTAGTGGCATACAAATCCCAGTCTTCTGGGCTGTCGTCGACGAAATAACGGAGCATATCCCCCACGACCCTGTTAGTGTAGGAAGAGTTGCAGCCGGTTCCACGAAGTTTGAAAAATCGATGGAAAATGTCTACTTTTATTCAAAAGGGAATAAAAGTAGACACAGTGTTAAGGAGTCCAGAAAGTGGTTGTTGGTGCTGTACACTCGCTGGCTGTAGCTGAGGTGGTCAGAGTCGCTTTTGGAGTTGAAAGAATGTTGAAGGGGACCCTCAGACATGGTTGAAACAGTCTTTGGTCGCACTTCTGTCCATTTTCGCAATTTTTTGCCAGGGCTCCGCGACACAGTTTTGAAGTGCCTAAGTATGGGCTGGGGTTAAGATGCTGAAACCAGAAGTATCCAGATAGCTCTCAGTGAGTCCCATAGCGCTAAATATCGATGAAAACTGTCGAATACTATCCATATCTGAAAGGTAAAGCAGGTATACAACCCAACAATCGATATTTGCCAGCTTGATGAAAGTCCAAAAAGTCTAATTTTGCTGTCTTAAAGTCAATTAAGCAGCCAAAATAGCTTTGAGGGTTCTCCGAGGCTCAAGAACTGAAACCAACCGGTCAAAATATTCATACTAATCACACTAAAGTAAAAATATCGTCCAGGAGCCCAAATATCGAAGCTGAGGAGTAAGATCAAGACCTTGAACTCAAGGTTTTGGCTCAAAAAGTCAAGATTAAGCACATATTTTCAAGAAAAAGGCTGTTAGTGACCACACTGAGCGCTGATACAAGTTGGAAAGGTTGTGAATATCCCATAAAAATTGCGCAAAGTTTGATATACGCCATTCTCTCTCCCCCAATATGTGCTGTAGAGCCAGAAACGTAATGTAGAGTAAAAAACGAGCGCAACCGGTACAACTAACGACCAAAACGGTCCCGCCTCAAGGACGAAAACCCGTCAAGTCGCCAGAACAACCGAAACGCACGAGAAAAACATATCAGAACGCCGCAACGAAAGCTGAAAGCAGTTTGCAACAGGTCCAAAGTGCGCATGTAAGCACGCAAAGCGAGCGAGAGCGAGCTAAAAAGAAGCTCACACGCCCAAGATACCAAATTGTCCCAGGGATATTCCCAGGAGTTATCTATTGCCCAGTATGCAATATGATCGGATCTTATATACTTTCAGAATATCTTTCTGTTCAAATAAACCCAGAAAGCAATAGTTACTATTTTCTGCTGTCCAAGTCTGCGAGACTAACTCAGTGATCCCACTTTATTCACCCCCTGAGCTCACAGATTATTTCCCCTAACTGTTCGCTAAGATGAATGTCACATTCCCTTACTATTTCTCCCAATAGTCCACTGATATCAAGTTCAGGCATTCAGAAACCCCTTATCGTGAGGGGGTCTCAGCTACGTCGTGCCCCCTGGCACATAATGGCTGAACCGCCCCTGCTCTTTATAAGGACGAACCCGGGCAAATTACCCACTTACTTACTTTATCAAATCTCGAATCCCAACGGGCGACCCAAACACATGTTCGATTTGACGACCACCAAACGATAACGACGACAACGCCCGTTCGCCACTGCATTCACGTACGTATGCCGCGACGCCACCCTGGCGTTATGGCATATGGCATGGCAGACGTGATGTTCAGAATTGAGAATTGCAATCGTCAGTTCGTCGCAGTCATAAAACTCTAAACTGAAAAACTCTATGTAATTAACCGTGTCGCGCCAGTGCTGTCCGATCGCAAAACGACGATGATTACGATGGCGATTAATTTCGCAAATGTCACATAGTCACAGGCCTTGGAGATCTTTAGATCGACTGGCCTAGCATTTTATTGAAAGGAATATAATGATCTAAAGTGGACTGTGCCCAGGAACATACACGGAATCCACTGACACAATGTTCATATCTAATGGCCACAGCGATGCAAACCATTGCATAATAATGAATTTGAGAAGAAAACCGAGCTGATCGATTCTCACATTTCATATTCCAATGCCTCCAGCATACCACCCACAAGCTGCAGCGAGCCTGTCACTAAAACTTCGACAACACCAGGACCATTGGCTGCTGCTGAGGTAACAAACAAACGCAACATCTGCACTGCATTCTCACTGGAAGGCGCCACACGACTCCGACCCTCGCCAAACACCTGGAATACAATACATCATTCGCAAGCCAACACATCCCCAGATCTCAACATGATCCACAACCACCACACCGCAACCAGCAGATGGCTTAGTTTGAAAGAAGGGAGGCGATGCATTCAACCCAGCAGAGACCTGATGATCGGCGAGACATGAATCCTGAGCACCCATGCTGCCAAAAAGGAGGAATGATCATGGCGGGAGAATGCAGAGCGCAGCTGCCAAGATCACATCCCGTCTAACCAATGAGTGCACAGACTTTGCATACTGCGAACCTACTGAATGCATTGGCATAAAAGCCAACATTGCAGACAGCGCAGTCTTCTGGGAAATTGAGACATTCAATGTTGACCATCATCATTGCTGAAGTGCCTTCGTATTTCATTTGTTCCACAGAGGTGCGCTGCCACGGAACAGGGGAGAGAGAAGTGGGGGCTTACCGGCGAGGACAGCTGCGTGGACAGGGCGTCTGCCTGGTGAGTTTGTCCACCATCCCAGATGCTTTGTAAACGCTGCTGCCAAGCTGTATTCTGCGGGTCTTGGGGGGGCACTGCGCCGATGCGATCCCCCGCAAAGCCAAAGACACGAGGGCTTGAGTTGATGCGCCACACGGGAGTAACAGGGACAATATCTCAGCTGACCCAAAGCCCGTTTTAAACTGCCTGAAGACCCATTTCAGCCGCTAAAAGAGCCATTGCAGCAAAACAAAAACCCGTCTCAGCCACGCATTGACCCATCTCATGCACCCGAAGAGCCAGGTAAGAGCCATCTTACCTGGCCGACGAGCCATCTTACCTGGCCGACGAGCCATCTTACCTGCCAGACGCGCCGTCTTACCTGGCCGACGAGCCATCGTACCTGGCCGATGAGCCATCGTGCCTGGCCGAAGAGCCATCTTACCTGGCCGAAGAGCCGTCTTACCTGCCCGAAAACCCATCTTACCTGCCAGACGAGCCGTCTTACCTGGACGAAGAGCCATCTTACCTGCCTGAAAACCAGTATTCCCGTCAAGAGTCAGTTGACTTTATCAAGAGCCACCTCACCTGCCCTGAAGAGCCATCTCACCTGTCTAAACCAGTATTACCTGGCCGAAGAGAGTCAGCTCTTACCTGGCCGAAGAGCCATCTAGCTTTGGTCAAGAGGCCATCTTACCTGGCTCAAGAGCCATCTTACCTGGCCGACGAGCCATCTTTACTTAGCTGAAGAGCCATCTTACCTGCCCGAAACCCTTACCTGCCAGTTCGAAAACTGCTTTACCTACCCGAAGAGCCATCTTACCTGCCCGAAACCAGTGTCAACTGGCCGAAGAGCCATTCACTGCCCGAAGAGCCATCTCACCTGGGCCCACGAGCCATCTTACTCCGTCAGACGAGCCGTCTTACCTGGACGAGGAGCCATCTCACCAGTCGAAGAGTTATCTCACCTGGCCAAAGAGCCATCTTACCTGGCCGTAAGACCCATCTTACCCGCCCGAAGAGCCATCTTACCTGCCCGACGAGCCATCTTACCTGTCAGACAGCCGTCTTACCTGGACGAAGAGCCATCTCACCTGGCCGAAGAGCCATCTTACCTGCCCAAGAGCCATCTTACCTGGACAAAGAGCCATTTTTACCTGCCTTGAAGAGCCATCTTACCGGTTCAGAAAGTCCACCTGGCCCAAGAGCCATCTTACCTAGCTCGCAAGAGCTGTCTTACCTGGCCGAAGAGCCATCTTACCTGCCCGAAGACGTCTTACCTTCTGCCCTGAAAACCAGTCTTGTACCTGGTCAGAGCCATCTTACCTGGCTGAAGAGCCGCCTTACCTGCCTGAAACCTATCCTACCTGTCCGAAGAGCCATCTTACCTGGCTGAAGAGCCGTCTTACATGACTGACGAGCCATCTTACATGCCTGACGAGCCATCTTACCCGTCCACAGATCAATCTCACCCACCCATAAACCCATCTTATCCGCCAAAAGACCAATTGCAGCTGCATAACATCCCCTCTCATCGACAATCACTGCTCAATGAGATTCTCCTATCCATACACCCGGGATGTAACCCGAGGGCGCCACTAAACCAGGTCCATAGACACAGGCTCCCACGTGCTCCAGGGCACACCAATCGCCGCATAATGCACCTTGCAACAAAGGGAGGCGCACCGACACCTGAGACGAAGATGGCATGGTGGAAGTGGATGCGTAGTTCACGCAAGTGGCGGGCCAGGCAGCTTAGCAGCGCCTCGGGATCGCGGTCTTCAGTGCAATTGAACACAAGCACGCGGGTTGTGGGTGCCGCAGTCTACGAGCATCCACCCACACCGTGTCAAAGGCTCGCGGGCCTGAGAGGCGGCGTCCTCGTTGGCCCCACTTGGGGGCGAAACAATGCGCTTCAGGAAAATACCAGTGAGAGTGTCCAAACCGGCGAGCGCTAAGCTAGAGGTGAGCTTGTACAAAACAATGAGTGACAAGTGGCAAGGTTTAGATCAAAGTATGCAGAATGGCAAAGTATGGAGCTGCAAGGAGTTGGGAGGGGACACCCACGCGCCAGTGCCTACAGAGCTCCTCTGAGATTCCCTCCCTTCGAAAGAGAATTTCCAGGAGGACAACCTACCCAGCCTTATTCACTTATTCAGAGTGTTAATACTTAAGAAGTACTGCAAAGACGATTGTGAAAAAATACACAGTGTCCAAACATCATCTCCGAGAAGCCACAGGGTCCATCGATCATCTCCGAGAAGCCACAGGGTCCATCGACGCTTCTGAGAAGCTGGCTAGGTCCATCGATCGCTCCCGGTAGCCATGGTGGTCCAGTCGATCACCTCCGGAAGCCATGCGGTCCATCGATCGCCTCCGAGAAGCCACAGGGTCCATCGATCGCCTCCGAGAAGCCACAGGGTCCATCGATCGCCTCCGAGAAGCCACAGGGTCCATCGATCACTCAAGCGAGATTTATGTGACTAGTTGCAAGCAAAACTAAAACTGCTGCTAGGCTACTCCTCTGATGTTTATATCACATCTAGTGGCTGGCTCAAGGCCGCAATTCGAGCAAATTGTCACAGTTCCTACATCGGTCATCAACGACCCCAGCAGCGCATGGCGCCGCATTCTCCATTTGCCAATGCGTTGGCTTGGCGTCACCGCTGACGACGTCGTTTTTGTTGCATGCCTGGAGTTGATCGGTGACATCTAAAGTTGCGTCGCTGTCTTCCAAAACATCAGCAAACACTTCCCCGACTGTTCTAATTTCAGCGGTGCTGACCCGCGGAATGCCCTGCGGCTGAGCCACGTGGCGGAGATGCAAGGTACACGGAAATCACCCTTTGAGGGGTGTCCAACAAACAGCGCTCTGTCTGAAAATATGTAATGACGCGCCCGGTGCCTCTTGCGAAGTCATCGCCGGTCACGCGTTCGCACTGACCAGGAGTCCTCCTTTGGCTGTCCTCGGCGCATCGAGGGCTGGCCCGGGCAGAGCCGACGTCGTAGGCTAGGACCTGCCAAGAGCGGATAGACCAGCCAAGAGCGGATAGACCAGCCAAGGGAGAATGGACCATGCATCGCATACGTGGGGAGCGGCGGTCAAAGGATCAACGTCTATAATTACTACCTCGCTAATGGGGCACTGTCGAGTTCACATCGTCTTCACCGAGCCAGTGCCACCGAGCCATCAAGCATGCTATCGGGGTTTTGGGTGAGCAGAAGCGGAGAAGCTCGTCCCAGTGCGAATCCTCCGATTGGTTGCATCGGCCTCGCGGCGTTCCCAAAGGAGGCAGTCAGGTTTTCTTGGAGGAGTCCGGAATCCGACCCGGGCTAGCACGAGTAAAATCGGTGTTATCCGGGGCAAGCATCATTACTAATCTACCGCAGAAGCCCGTGCTGCAGTTCTTCCTTCCTTTCGCGATGCAGCCGCCACCCTCTGCTACGAGTGGCCGCGAACAGGCGGGAGACATCATCACAGGCAACACGTTTCAGCTCTTCCCTCCGGTAAGAAGAGAAGGCGGAAATCGACGTTAGCCCGTGCGCTGCATGACTAAAGAATGCAACGGACACGCCTCCCCGCTAGAGCCTGCCCCTGGTTCAATGAGACGAGCGCGCCAAGTGATGGCAGCGCCTCGGTGAATGGCGGACGAGGAGTGCTTCGTGGCGTGCGTGTAGATGCTGCGCACTCTGATGTGAAAGCGACAAACAAATCGCACAATAAGTCAACGATTAGGATCGGGCGACGAGCCGAGTCGCGACTAATGACCAGCTTAACCTGAGACGCCATGCTTCGTCCACCCTGGCCTTGGCGCACTGCACCACAGGGCGCACGGTCTCAAAGAATGTGACACTATGCGTCCGGCAGCTCCTCGCCATTCTTATCAATTGCCGAAGATGACTCATGCTCTGGAAGGGGCGCCCAATTTGGCAGTGCAGCCATCTGGCCATGTCCAGGCATGCCCCCTTCCTTGGACGTCGAAGCCCCACGGAACCGGTGATATCCGGCATCAGCCTCCGTCTTCCTCCCCTTGAGGAAAACGTTTTCGAAGGCAAACTTCCTAAAAGCGCTGGAAGGTCGCAGGCGCATCGGCAAGGCTCGTAGGCATGAGTGACCCTTCATAGGAACCAGAATGGTCAGCCTGTTCCTCCACACCCTCGAGACCCATGGGCACCTGCCAAATCCTGGTTACGGTGCAGAAGGCGGAGAGCAAGCCGGCGCCCCGCAATTACGTTGCACCCGCTGGAAGTCGAGCAGAGACTACGTGTCCTTCAGTGACAGGTTTTGGAGCTGCTGGTACTCTATGGGTAGTCGCGGCTCCTGGCGATTGCCAGGCTTGGGCATCATGAGACACGGGGCGCCGTGTTGCGACAGATCTTTGAGTGACACGTGGCACGGCCGTGTAGAGGGTGAAGCTGAATGCAGCCTCAACCGCAACACAACTTCTGGGATGACACACCCGCACTACACAGGGCCTCGAAGAGGAGCAGCAGTGCGCCCACCACAACGCCCTCCAGCTCCTCCATCCAAGCACCCCGGATCCGCGGCTTCGGGTGAGAGGATGGCCGCCACGTCATCGAGCCTATCGCGGCCTTGAGCGCTCTCCGCAGGGGCCGGGGTCCCCTGCACAGACCTCGCGGGCTGAAATGCTGAAGGAGGTAGCTCAAGCCCCTCAAGCCCGCTCATGGGATGGTCCCAGTCTTTTGGCGGCTCACCTATGCCCACCCCTCTTCTCCAATTTGGCAACCTCGGAGCAGGACATAGTGTCAGCATGGTAAGAGCGCCGCAATCAAGGATATCTGACCCTTTGGCAACCTCAAAGCAGGACATAGTGTCAGCATGGTAAGAGCGCCGCAATCAAGGATATCTGACCCTTTGGCAACCTCAAAGCAGGACATAGTGTCAGCATGGTAAGAGCGCCGCAATCAAGGATATCTGACCCTTTGGCAACCTCGGAGCAGGACATAGTGTCAGCATGGTAAGAGCGCCGCAATCAAGGATATCTGACCCTTTGACTCGAGAAAACAATCCATACTGCTGCGAATGGATGTCGCCGTCCACGGCCGAGTGTAGACACTGTCCGCTGGGGGTAGGAGTAGGATGAGTGGTCAGTGGCCGAATGTTGGTAGAGAGATCTATAACTTGGCAACCCCAGCAGGGGGTTGTATTCCAGGTTTTGGGGGCGAGGTCTGCTAGCCGGGGCGCTGCACATGGGCCCCGGCACGAGGTCAACTTCTGTGCTCGAGACACACTGAACTACACGTCTGACATGCAGGGAACGTCGGGCCCTGAGCTGGGAAGAGCTCCAATCATAATCGCGCGTGGCACTGTTCGGCTTCTTCAGGTTTTGCCGCGATGCTTCGCTCAGTTGCGTCTCCGCTCGCATGGCGACTTTATCGATGTCCTCTAATTTCGCATACGATTAACATATTGACATTCTCTGATCCTTTCAATCTTAGCTGTTCAATAGTTGTAGCGACAATAGGAGAAGCTTTCAAGTGATTGATCCGCTCTGGCTCCGCTCGCGACAATAGGAGAAGCTTTCAAGTGATTGATCCACTCTGGCTCCGCTCGCGACAATAGGAGAAGCTTTCGATTGATCCGCTCTGGCTCCGCTCGCGACAATAGGAGAAGTTTTCAAGTGATTGATCCACTCTGGCTCCGCTCGCGACAATAGGAGAAGCTTTCAAGTGATTGATCCACTCTGGCTCCGCTCAAGCTCAAGTGCAACGAAATCGCCCTCACTTCGATTCGGGGAGCGCAGGGGGCAGAGCGGAGCAGTGAATCAAATCCAACAGGGCAGAAGTGATGATGCACCGGCTCGCCCGCTGCGCTCGGTGGAGCCTCCAGCACAGTGCCAGCGCCTGCACTGCCATACCACCGCGCGCAAGCAGCTAGACTCTCTGCGAGCGATCCCAACCGCAACCACATACGCCATCTCAGCCCTGAGATGCCCCACCAACCTGTGCTTTGTCTCTTGCCGCGACACGATGTCATTCCGTGTCACTGGTCGCCAAGGAGCGTGTGCCGCACTGACCGGGGCGAGTAATGCTTTGGGTGCTGCTCTGATTCCGTGCCAGCTTATGAGTCGGTCGGTGAGTGATCCACCACTTTCCAGGATGGGCAGAGCCACCGCAGCAGAATGGATAAAACGGCGAAGAGCTTTGCGAAGCTCTCGCTACACAGTAGAGCCTGAGTCACATGAGAGAGTAGTAAAGCACCCAGTATGAGGGGGAGGGGATTTATGGAGTGGACGGGATCGATGGACTGGTGCTTTTCTTATGGGGGGTGATAGTTTGATCTTCATACTCCTCTATATTGATCTATAGCGGATCTCCACGTGACCAATTTATGAGAGCGAAACGGCACGCTTCCGATTCTGCCGATCGCTCCGCGCGTCGAGCTGACCATGACGCCGTACACCTATGACGGTGGTCACTGGCACATTCCGTCACATGTCGGAGCTCTCAAAGCTGAGAGTGCGATGCGCATGACTTTACACTTCCGATAATTGATAATAAACCCCTGCTCTTTATAAGGACGAACCCGGGCAAATTACTTACTTACTTACTTAAATACCTAATCAAAGCTCGAATCCCAACGGGCGACACAAACGAAATTTCGATCTGACGACGTCCAAACGATAAGGATGACATCGCCAGTTCGCCACATCGCCAGTTCGCCACTGTATTCGCGTGTCCACGTGTGCCGCGACGCGACGCCACCCCGACGTTATGGCATGGCATGGCAGACGCGGTGTTCAGAATACTATTAACTATACACTTTCACAGAGACACAGAACAGAGAATTGCAATCGTCAATAAAAGTTAAAACTCGGTTACACTTACTAATCGTATCGTGCCAGTGCCGTCCGATCGCAAAATAACGTCAAGTATTCGGTCGCAGCTCGCAGGCCTAGTGGAGATCTCTAGATCGACTGGCCTAGTATTCATTGGATAGCAAAACATTATCTGAACTAGTATGCACAGCGAACATGTAGTGAGCAACATGGAGGTGCAGCAAGCTCGGCGTTGAGACAGCGCTACGTATGGCACTAGTGTGAAGGTAGACAACACCCTGCACTCCTGCAGAATACAAGCTGCTTCACCAGCAGGTCCCTCCCACCCCCATCCGTGCAGTCTAGGACCCAACCCCTCCCTCTGCACGTTCCAAGCACCCGCCCCGCCCCGACCCACATCCACACTAGTGCATTCATCCTTCTCCCTCGCCTATACATTGAACTTAAAATGCCCCGCCCTTTCCCATCGCCTCATCCCACCTACCCCGTGTCCCAAAACCCTCAACAATTTCCACACATCCGTGGTCCACGGGTCGCACCAACAGTATGGGCGCCGTCCAGGAAGAATCTCAGCCCCGGGCCAGCTTGAAGCTCCTGACCCCGGCCAGGCCACGTGGTCTCCACCAGCGCTGCGGCATACTCCGCGGGCAGGACTCCCTGCCCCCCACAGGCAAGAGCAGCCCCTGAGGCTCAGTCTGTGCAGTGAGCGCATCACGCTCGCCACCTGTGAAGCTGCGCTGACACAACTTCCACGGCCCGGCATCGACTCAGCCGCGAAGAATCATCCAAAAGGAAAGCGCCACACTATATCTTGGACTGCCCAAACATATTGACACTATATCTTGGACTGCCCAAACATATTGACACGTTGATATCTCAGCGGATGTCACAAGGGAGACGTCGTCATCTGAAGGAGATGGGCGTGCGTTCGATGACCGAGACCAATCGAAAGCTCGCGATGCTAGACTCGGGTGTGAGAGCAGGTGCGGGGCAGGTGGGGGGCCTGCGAGGGGAGTGCGGGGCTTAAGAGTCGAGCGGGCCGCACCTCGTCGAGCTGAGCCTCACGCACCGTGACTCGGTCGGAGGAAGGGCTTGTTCGGAGGGCCCAGGTGCGGCAGAGCGCCACTGCCAGCGCCGCATTTTCTCGCTGGTGATCCCCTGCCAGCCCGACCCGAGCCTGTCCCACGGTCTCGACTTCAGCTCGGCTCCTGCAGGCTTACCTATCCCGCCAAAGCTGGCTGGAGCGGGGACGCGCTTCTAGCGCAGATCCTTCTGGCTACCGTGATCCTACGGCCCAAGCTGCATCAGAAATTCGACACAGGTGCACCGTGTACCCACGCTGGGGATCAGAGATCGCAGGATTCTTCACACAGTTCGGGACAGCCGTCCAGATCCCCCGGAGCTCCACGAGACGCCTTCGCTGCACCGAGCAACCTCGGGGCATGCACCACTGCTCTTCCGCCCACTTAGCCCACCCCGCCAAAGCCGGCTTGCCCTCAGCCTTCGAGCAGCTCAAACCGATCCCCAGCTGCCAAGTCTCTGCTGCGAGGTCGCACCACACACCCTCATTGCCCCAGAGCCACATTCGTGCATGTGCTGATCCTCATGCCCACCGAGCCGCTTGAGCGCCTCCGTGACTGCTCTGCCGTCCCACTGAAGCGGCCCCGCCACTGGAGCCGGCGCTAACTCATCCTTCGAGCTGCTTGAGCCATCTCCCAACCACCAAGCATTCATTGAGAGCCCCTCATTGCCCCCTGACTGCTCCAAAGCCACATGCAACATCCGCCTGCCCACCCATGACGTGCCAAGCATACTGAATTGACTTCCAGAGGGGCCGAGAATCATGCATTGCACCCGTGCCTCCTACATATGAGCAGCTGCCAGCCAAATATATGTGCAGCCTCCTACGCCTTAACTCTCCCCCCAGCATGTGTGCATGAGGTGCACCGACACCCAGGTGATGTGGACTTCCTAAACTACCCCTAAGCCAGTGTGGGGCAGCCGGGAGCTCCTCCAGCACAGCGGGGCGGTCAAGTTTGCCAGCGCCCGACAGTACTGCACATCTCCTCTCCAGCACACATGGATGGGAGACAGGCTCTGAGGCAGCGGTAAGGGGGTCTCGAGCCTAGATCAATTAAAGCTGAAGGGCATTGGAGAGGAGACTCAGGGACCCCTTGGCTTGCCCTGGGCGTCCAGGCTGGCTGCTTACATATCATGCAGGGTGACATAATGTGCAGCAATCATAATCATAGGTCAGCGATCAAAATCAAGGGACAGCAATCAAAGTCAAGGGACAGCGATTGTGGACCCAATCACTCTCCTCTCTGTTACAATGAATTCATGCACACAGTTACAATGAATTCATGCACGGCGCGTCAAGATGACACATCCACAGCATTGACAAGTCAACTCTGTCAGGTTTAGCCTGGTGGGGAGGGCAGCTGGATATTTGCCTCTATGGCGGCATTCGACGGAGCTCCCGAGAAATGCGGCCACCGTGGACATCAGAGGCTCTAAAATATGACAGCAGCACAGCACATTCGCAGCCCATTCTCGTGCTGGCGACAGCAATTGCTCGAAAACAGTCTCACGAAGCCCTTGGCGATACCCCTTACCTGGGCATTGTCCAACGTGCGAAACGAATCTAATGGTTGGATCAACTTCAACTTAAATTCCTCTCCCATCTGCGCCAAACCCCAAATCTTTTGCTCTAACTCCCTCGCGCTGTACGCCATTCAATCGCTATGGCGGAGCAGGCAGTGGCAGGCATGCAGTCCCAAAAGCAAAAGCACTTGAGTGAAGTAAATGACTGTGGCACACCCAATCTGCGCATGCAGCAAGCGAGGCCATGGCCTCAGGGTCTTGCGGCACTGTGTAGCATGGAACTCCTTTCTGCTTCCCCCGTCCAAGCCTCGCTCTCTGAGATTCACTTCGATGCAAGGATGCATGAACAGTGACCCTGCCGGCGCTCAGCAGATGGATAATCTTGCCGCCATCTCCCTCTCACTCTCCCAGATCTTTACAGCCACCCGGTGTTCTCCCGTGCGGCCATCTCCGCCATGTTCCCAGCAAATGGTCTCGTCTGCTCACCATGAACCCTAAATCTCAAAGCGCTTCGCTTTATTCCTCGACCCTCCGATGACACATCTGTTGCAATCAATGGGCCTAAGAGCGCTTCGCCTGTTTCAGTGACCCTCCAGTGAAAACATTCAATGTAACGCGCGGCTCGATAGCATACACGCCACCTGGGACATGCCGTTCCACGGGATCGCCCTCCGGGGACATTTACTGCGGTCAAGTGGTGATGGGTCATCAGTACACTGCACCGCTCAACTCGGATGCTGGGCGCGCCAATCTCTCCTGCCATGCTGCCGTCCATGCGGATAGTGCGGCTCAGGCGCATCACATGGAAGGCACCCTGCCACGTGGCATCACGTGATGTTGGGAAACATTCCAAGTGACGCCGCGGATCATGCGGATGCCGGACAATGGCGTGATGCGGCGCACCTTGAAGATACCCGCCTTCTCACGAGCAATCTCCGTCAGGGTGTTCCCCAGAAACTGCGTGTGGTCATACCTGTGACAAGATGCACCGAATCGGAGGCGCACGATTTCGCAGACATCACAGAGCAAGCACTCGTCTCTGCAGGCATCCTCACCGCGGAGGGGGGACTTGGATCACGGGGTCGATGCCAGTCTTGAGCTAGGGGGGGGACTGTGAGGGGCCCCGTGCACACAGCTGGGGTGCTGCACGCAAAGGAGTGACTATAGCCGTGTTGAAAATGGGGGGTGGAGGAAGCAGCCGCACCCCAAAGAGGATATGCCGCACACTGCGGGGCGACCGATGACATTGGTTGGGTCCAAGCGCCCACCAAGCCCGACCTGCAGGCACACCCTCTCGCCATACGCCCAATTTCTTGAGGGTGGCCGATCACTACTCCGCCGTGTTTAATCCTCTCAGGGGGTGCCCGAATTGGCAATGCCACGAGAACCAGCACCATGAACACCACCGGCACGAGTAGCAGCATTGGCCATAACAGTAGCAACGCCCCTCTCGCTCAGAAAGTGACAAAGCCACGTGATGGCTCGCACAGGGTGCAATCAACGCCCCTCTCGCTCAGAAAGTGACAAAGCCACGTGATGGCTCGCACAGGGTGCAATCAACGCCCCTCTCGCTCAGAAAGTGACAAAGCCACGTGATGGCTCGCACAGGTGCAATCAACGCCCCTCTCGCTCAGAAAGTGACAAAGCCACGTGATGGCTCGCACAGGGTGCAATCAACGCCCCTCTCGCTCAGAAAGTGACAAAGCCACGTGATGGCTCGCACAGGGTGCAATCAACGCCCCTCTAGCTCAGAAAGTGACAAAGCCACGTGATGGCTCGCACAGGGTGCAATCAACGCCCCTCGCTCAGAAAGGCTGACAAAGCCACGTGATGGCGCTAAAGCACAGGAATCAACGCCTCTCTCGCTCAGAAAGTGACAAAGCCACGTGATGAAAACAGCACAGGGAGTGCAATCAACGCCCCTCTCGCTCAGAAAGTGACAAAGCCACGTGATGGCTCGCACAGAGATTGCAATCAACGCCCCTCTCGCTCAGAAAGTGACAAAGCCACGTGATGGCTCACACAGGGTGCAATCAACGCCCCTCTCGCTCAGAAAGTGACAAAGCCACGTGATGGCTCGCACAGGGCGCGGTCAGCTTCTAAGGTTGCTTGACGAGAGGTGGAAGAGGGGAGGGTTGGAGTTGCGGGGCGCGAACAGCTGCTGAGTGCGAAGAGGCACTTGCAGCCGCGAGCCTGGAGCCTGGTTTGTATGCAACATACCTCTATCACCCTATGCACAACACTTCTAGGTTTGACAGAATGACAGGAAACGGGCAAACAGGACATGGTAGCCAATTGTTATCATCTGATCCGATCCCTTCGATAGGGCGCCTGGGTCGCTGCAGGCATCGAGCACCTCCAAAATCAAAACGTCCACTTTCTCAGCGAGGAAAATACGGAATGCTAGAAGCGTAAGAAACTTGAAATACCCTGGCGGCGACCTGCCCTCTTCCTCAAAGCATTTCTGACCCACAGCCCGCACCGATACCCCGCACCCCAGCCTCACGCCTTGGAGGAGCGCGGCGTAGCGGGCCAATCGCAATGCACTCTTAGGCCAGCAATGGTTCCTGCGACTTGTCGCGGGGAGCAGGGATTGGATCTCAAGGAATCGAGGGTAAGCCCCTTTAGAGGTCGGAACGCCACTGCAAACCACGTGAGGATGGGGCACAAGGATTGCCACAGACTATGTTGTGAGCGGTGAAGTGTTAAAGGAGTCACGGGAGCTCTGATGTTGGGCAATGTTTGAATGCCGGAGCAGCCTTGCCCGAATATAGTCGCTTTGCCTTCTGTACAGTCATGCCAGGAAGCTTCCTCCAACAGCGTCATAAGTGCAAAGGCCAGAGGACGGCCCGCCCCAGATCCCGCCGCGCTTACTCCACCTGGCGCTGCTAGAGCTGCGCCACTAGCACCCGCGCAGGTGCGCAGAAGTACCTGAGCTTTGCCATAGCACCACCAGAAATGCTGCAAGAATTTCTCTTTGGAAATCGGTTTGCTGCGTTAACCATACTTCCACCATGCCCCCGTCAGCTTCTGCAGGATCTTGGATGGGACCGACACTTCGTGCAGGGTGTAGCAGTGAGGAGACTGGCGGATTTAGAGAGTGTTACAGCAATCGAGCCGACGGCAACTGTTGAGTTGGCAGAAGTAGAACCCGCGGCTGGTATTGATTGGGGTTTGCAGTGATAGAGTCGGCGGCGACAGAAGGATGTTGCAGAGATGGAAGCGGCATATCCTGGAGGAAGTATCAGCGATCAAACCGATGGTATGTGCAAGGTTTTGCAGGGCTGGAACAGACGGCTCGTGTAGGGTGCTGCAGTGACGGAATAGACATCTCCTACAGATGCTGAAGATTTGGAACACACGGCTCGTGTAGGGT
>LGRX02000728.1:0-63766 GCA_001247695.2 Cymbomonas tetramitiformis | reverse complement strand
TGAATTTTAATTTACAGATCTGCCTCAAAAATTCTTCCGCCTTTCAAGAATGATATTTCCCAAAATTTCCTCCACCTCCTTCTGAAAATATAAAAGTTTCTTCAAAGATATCATCAGTCGACACAATAATTATATTGTCACTTCGATCTCCGAAAGTCATGACGTGTCCGACCTCGTCCATGTGCGGCCGAAAAAGATATCAAAACACAACGCTGGCTCGTACCCGCTCAGACCTGTATCTCACGCAGCTGGACAGTGACTTACGGGGGCCCGTAAGTCACAGTCCAGCTGCGTGAGATACTGGTCTGAGAAATAAATACGAAGCACCAAAACTTAGCATACTGATTAAGAGGTGCGTTAGGAACAACATATTTTTTGCGCGCGCGAGATCCGTGCACAACCTGGGGTCTGGGACGCCGCGCATGGAAGGGGGTCATTGGGCACGCATCGAGCCAACCGCTCGACATACGCATCGCATAAACGCATCTTGCATATCACAAACCTTCCACGCATATCATATATGCATAAGGAACATGTTTTGAGCATCCGACAGCGCGCTGTCAGCTCTAGCGAAAACGCGGATGTCAACCGCGTCCACATTTTCGCTAGGGTTTCCTCCCTCATCCGCGCGCTCGCCTGCAAGCGTGCGTGCGCAGCGGATGAGGGAAGCGACTAGCAAAATAATATCTAATATGCGTTATCTTTTAACGGTAATTCGTATACACTGAAAATCCCACTACAAATCTCGCTAAGGGCTGGCGCGTTCATGTGGGTATAGTGAGCGTGAATTTACGATTTTCGCAACTTCCAAAAGTAGCGAACGGGGTTATCATTGCGCACGATGCGGATACCCACTGACTCAGTATGAATATGTGATAATATTAGATACAAATAAGTTACTTAGATGTGCACACAATCTTAAAGATCTTTAATTGGCAGGACAGGGTCTCGCTGCGAGAGAGAGAGCGTTCCGCGGTAAGTCGAAAGTGCATATTTAATAAATGGCGTCTGTACCCGTAATACGACAATGGGGAAAGTGTTTCGTCAGTGGGGAAATTGGAAGCGTTTGTACTGTACGAGTATCACGTATGCGTCTGTCGTCTCCCCTTGAAGATTCTCTCAACAAAATATATAAACGCAAGTCCCGAGAAAGCAGTCATATGCCACCCAAGAAATGTGGCGTAAACCACTTCAACCTTTTTCGTGGGTGCGCACGATTAAGTAGAGAAATTTACACGTTTTCAGCGAACGGTTAAGATGAATATCTTTATAATCCCGAATTCTCTCCGACTAATGTCTCACGTACTGCATCGAAGATGGGAACTGCATTGCGCCACATCAGCTACAGTTTTCGACATTCGATATCTCCAGCCTCTTATCGCCAGTTATATCCACGAAAGAGAAATTTTATATTCTGAGGGGGTCGTGTACTTAACATATGACATTTCCCAAAGCAATGTTCGCCCCCATAGTAGTCAGCACCCAAGACCCCCCTGCCCCCAAGGTATTTGTGGCTATAGTGACTGCTCGAAGGTACCAAATTTTTTAAAATGTTATATCTAGGAATTTGTTCACCGCTTCAGGAAATTTGCATAAAAATTTTAACTATGAAATTGAACTGCCATGCCACATATCGTCTTTTTCGTGGACGAATAAAAAAACGAAAGTTTTCCCCAATATTTCCCGATATACATATATCCCTTTGGCATCATTGTTATAATAATTTTTCGAGGGACGGTATAAAATTTTCAGGCTGCATTAATTAATAAAATTTTTATTTTCTATTCCAGGAAGGTCACTTTTCTATTCCAAAATAAATGCACACCCCTGCGGGACGCCAGACAGCGGTTAGAGCTGGCTCAACAGCGACAGCGCGAACAGTTTGATCGCAGACACGGGCAGCGGGAGTATGCTGTTGGAGATCTGGTCTGGATAGAGGCGAAACACCTTACGGAAAAGGTGATGGATCGCTCCATCTGTAGGAAACTGACCAAGCGCTGGCATGGACCAGTTCCGGTGACCGAACGCTTCTTCAGCGATGTACAGATGACCATGCCAGAGGCCGACAGAGGAGCTCCAGTAGCCTACCGCCTACGCCTCCCTCCTCACTGGCGGATTCACGACGTGTTCGCTCAACATCGCCTCAAACCGTACACCAGCGGTCAAGATGCTTTTGCCGCACGCGATCACCTAGCAGTACCTGAAGAGGTGGTAGTGGACGGTCAGAAGGAAGCACACGTTGAGCGCATCCTTGCACGTCGAGTGCGGTCTGTTCGAGGAAAGGAGGTGGAAGAGTGGAAGGTTCGCTGGACTGGCTACTCCAAAGCTCACGACCAATGGAGAACGCGTGACAAACTTGAACGCGGAAGTCCACTTCAACAACTTCGTGAATTCGAGCAAGCGAGACTGCACATGGAAGCGCAAGTCCGCGACGAAGCCACTCGGCGACGTGAGCAGCGTGGCCGTCACTCCGCTCAAGCCGGAATGACACTGGCCCACCTCATCACTAATCCCTGCGATGAACTGGACCAGCTCGAACAGATGGAAGATGATATCCCCCTGCCGTGGGAACGCCAAGAGCGTGTGGAAGATGGGTCGTTGGCACTGGTGACAGAGCTGCTGGCAATACAGGCAAAAACAACCCGCACGCCCAGGATTCTCGTACTTTTCAGCGGGTACTGGCTCAGTAGAGAGGGAATTCCTAAATTGCTTCCCCTCCGCTTCAGTAGTGACCCTCGACTCCGAGCATATCTGGCAACCCACTCATGTGTGTGACATCCTGCAATGGGACTACAGACAATACCCGCCTGGATTCTTCGATGTTGTTTGGGCAAGTCCCCCCTGCAGGCAGTACAGTCAAGCACGCACCACTGGTGGACCCCCTGACCTTCCCCAGGCTGACAAAATCGTACGACGAGCATTGCGGATCATTGACTACCTGGAGCCAAAACATTGGTTCATGGAAAACCCCAGAGGTCGCTTCCCTAACGCGCTACGGCTTCGCCCTATGATGCGCCAGCTTCCCCCACCGCTGGTGTGTACCTACTGCATGTACGGTACTCAGTACATGAAACCCACCTGCATATGGACGAACTCAGCACCACCCTCGCCCCTGCTACGCTGTACTACTTCAACACCGTGTGCGTGCAGATGGGCAACCGGTGCTCACCCAGAGACTGCTCAGCTTGGACCTCACCCGCAACAGACTGGAGCAGGTCGATCTGCGAGTGTATACCCCGTACCAGCACCCCTGCTACGACAACTTTTCCGACATTTACGCCTCCGCGACACTGAAGCCCCGCTTTAGATTCCAAGTGGCACCCTCTTGAAAGTGGTGCCCTGGTAGCGGCAGGCAAACTATGCTCGAAGAGGGACCAGAGAACCTAAGAACTGGAACAACAAGGAACCAGAAAACCTAAGAACTGGAACTTAGATGGGTACCTTAGCGGAGTGATCCCAGGAGGTAGACCACTCCTAAGGGGGGGAGAGTTGTGCCCGGAGGCACAGCGTGAGCCGATATGCCTATGCGTCCGTATGTGTGTCATCGGGGGTAATCTGGGATTGGCACGATGACAGTGAAATTGGGCTTGAGATCACGATGAGAATGAATACCAGATGTCCGGGGTATGACAGTATGACACTACGACACTATGACACTATGACAGTATGACACTATAGTAGTATGACAGTACTGTGGGGGGTGTCATCGTGGAACCCAGTCAGACCCTCGAAGAATGGTCAGATTCGCATCGGGGTTGAAAAGACAATGAAATCGAATATCAGATATTAAGGTTATGACAGTATGACAGTATGACGCTATGACAGTATGACGCTATGACAGTATGATAGTATGACAGTACAGTAGTATGACAGTACTGTGGGGCAGTCATCGTGTCAGCCTGTCGGCATAACATCTGAATCGAGAATGACGAATCGGAATTAGAAATGAGATCGGATCGGGAACTGAACGTTGAGCCGAAGTGTGACATCGGCTCTCGAGTGGTTGACCCCGCAACCTGAGTGACGAGTGAATAAGTAGAGCACTTGAGAAGTGTTTAGCCTTCAGAACTCGGAACCGAATTATCGTTTGTACCTCAATCTGGCCCTGATCCAGTATATTATAAAAATCCGAATTGTGTACCTTTGCACGTTCAATCAAAAACATATCTCCGAGCATCTGTCGTCGTGCCCCTGGCACACTGCCAGAAAGGACAGGCCTTCCCTTAGAGCCCAATTTCCACCGTTGTAGATGGTGTTTGTTCACAGGTTTCCACTTCGGCTAGCCAGTCACCACACTAGGTGGTGTGCTGGAACAGTCACACCGCTTGCTTTGTGACTCTTCCTATAGTAGTGTGTATGACTGTCACCCGAACCCGAACCCTAACTGTTTATGCCCGTTATATCGGGTTAACTTATCAGCTTTAATACATTCTGAGAAAACCTTCGCTGAGTGAATATATCCCGTGTCCTAGGGGTATATCCAACATAACTCTGTAAGTCGGAACCCTAACAGGGTTAAGTATCAGAAGGGTCGGAAAGAGCAGTCGAATTAGATAACTTGAAGTTGGAATAAATACCTACTCGGGTCGGGGTGTCGGACTACGTGTGTCGGTCACCCAGACTACTAGAGGCAATGATAGGTGACACTTTTAGTGGTCACCGTGTCATTTCCAGCAATCGATTAATTGTTTGAGCGAAACACTGCAATAACAAACAACACACCTTACATGTCATGCGCCGTTGAACTGTGGGGTTATTCTGGGTCAAGGGCGTGCCCCCCCCCCGCTTCTCTAGGAGCTGTAAAGAGACCCCCGAAATAAGCCCGCGGATCGTCGCCAAACTTTTGAGAATCGCCCTCAACTATTGCCGCACGAGGTGCAGCACTACCAATAACAATGCAAGTACTAGGCACCCCTTCGGATCTCGTTTCCGAGCCGTGTGGGTGTCGGAACCACCCCCCGCAGCCACAATACATGTCACAGAAGATGTCACCTAACATAAATCGATTGCGCAGAATCGGGGCTGAAATTGTGGTGCCAAATCAGCGCACAGTCAAAGTCATGCAAATTTGCATTTAATACACCAATACTATTTTTTCAAAAGTTATTATTTATTATTGTCTTAATGAACGTATCAAAGATTTCACATCAAAGTTTTCCTCATGTGTGATCTGGTGTACAGTAAGTGCTCCACTACTGCTTACTCATCAGAAGTCGTATTGGCTGCACAGTGCTGACGGGAAGGCAAAATCATCTGATGGTGATCAGATTTTGCTCCTGATCACATCCTGCTATGGCATCTTCCCACGGCAAATTCCAACGACACCCATGCTCACCAGCTGTTCTATGCAATATTCATTGCGATGCGTAGGTTTGTGTCTACTGGTGTAGGCACTTAACTGTTGACCACACAGCATGCACTTATTGATCAAGGTGAGTCTCTCCAAGTGTTGCGAAAATTCCGTTTTGTAGCTGTTCAAGAAGACTCTTAAACAAGTCCGCCTTATGCTTGCATATCTGCGTGGCTGACTTGACGTCTGTATGAAGTCATATAAAACGTTGATGGGATCTGCACGCAAGAAGTCCAAACTATCAGTCGTACCAGGAAAATACACCCTTCAAACAGACTGCAAACAAAGCATTAAGCAGTTCTGACCTTGTAGTCCATTTTCCCGGTCAAGGATGCGCTCTTCTCGATGAAATATCGCCTGATGAAATCTCGGCACAAATTCTCTAGCTGTGGTGTCATGTTTCCTAACCCAAGAACCTGACTCTCTGATATGGCATACTTACTTGCATCCCCCTGCACAACCCCAAAAAGAGCACGTCACAACAGCGCAAAGGGATAAAGGGTTGCAGGAAGTCGCGTGGATTCACTCCTTGATTCTACTTGCGTCAATTTAGGCACACACCATCCCAGAGAATGAGGTCTTCAGTTCTAAGGAAGAGTCCGTGTCTGAAACTTTCATGGCTGCGTTGACGGCCTTCTTCTCCATTCTGTAAAACTCAAAGAAAGACTGTGCAAACTTCAAGTTTCCGAGCGTTCGCAAGTCGAAGAATCCAAACTGTACCAAAACCCACCAACAGCCGCAGAACAGCAACCATATCGTCAGCTCCGTGCAAAGCTCAAGATTGTCCTTATGCTATAAACAAGGGAGATACTTCATCAAAAGGAAGGTCTGGAACATACCCCAATATCCAAAGCTAGAGTGGCCGTTCGTCCAACCATAAAGTCGTAAAAATCATTCAGTTCACCCGCTTTCCCTTTCATCACGTTGTAGTCCTTGACGAGTGACAAATTTTTAGAAGGAAGATAGAAAATGGGGCAGGCCATGCACGCGTTGTCCGTGTCCATTGCCGATTTGTTGAATTTAACCAATTCGTTGATTGAAGAGTTTCCCTGAACTTCCATGGTTCCAATCTTGTCTTTTGCCTGCTCAAAACGTGACCAGAATAGGTTTGAGCATATTGGAGACATCACAGGGCGCTCCCTGAACAAGGCTCTCAGCGCGCTTTGTCTAAATCAAATTAGAGCGCTGAGCTACAGTGGACTGGAAACCACTTTTGCAGAAGGTTATGTGACAAAAAACCTTATTTTCACCCTTACTCCTGCCATACAACAATGAACGGGTGATACCTCTGCAACAACGTGCTCGTTTGCCACCAACTTACTGTAACCGATAATACTTTTCCCACAAATCTGCACCGAAAGCACAGTCGCAACTTGTCACCGGGTTGTAATGCAAAATGTCGGAGTCAACCTGCTTCTACATAGAAACTTAAAGGAAGCGGCTAAAATACATTTTCAGGATGAAAGCCTAACGACAAGGGTCGAAAACCAAAGGTGCCCTCAGCGAAAGGATAACTGTCTTAGGCGCTTACGTATGAGTGCTCAATAATACGTTGGAGATTAAAATCTGGATACAACACCACCTCGGCGCCAATCACGAGGACAGGCATGTCAATTTTGAAGTGATCGATGGCCAACTGCAAGTCTGAAAGCGCGGAAACAGGATCATTCTTCGGGTGCGACGCGCCATTCTTGACAATGTTTTCCCTTGGAAACTGCGACCGCACCGAATGAGAATTGTTATCAAAACGAAAGTCGGACAGGAAATACAGAAATAAAAAAGGGCTTCGCGAACTTTCACTGTTAAATACCTGAACGTCGGTCTCGTTCGCCACGTCCATAATCTCAGAGTAGTTCGCGTTGTTAGTAACCACATAGACGTTTTGTTCTATTGGAAAAAGCCTATCGACCTTGCGAAGCAAAATCAGCATGCTCTCAAACGCGGTCGTGTCGGCCATTTTTACGTTCCCGTATGATACGTGTTCCTTCCCGTGAGGTCCCCGGATCCAGGTGGAAGCGCTTCCCATGTGCCTACTATCACCTCCCGCTCCTGCGAATGAAAGCGTATTCGTGAGCTAGGTTGAAAGGTTAGTGTTGCGCGCCCTGCAGTGATGTGCGCGCGCGATAGGAGTCTTTACCTGAAATACCGTCGAAGCGGCCCCCAGAGGTAAGATATTGATTCATCTCGTCAATTATGTCGGTCGTGAGCTTTGGCGCGAAGGACCCAGCAAGAATAACCACTTTGACCGTACTCTGCGTTCGCACTCAACAGCGATATTGCATCAAGACCGATAATGCATCAAGGATGGAGTACGAGTCGCAGCTGCGTGAACAAGGTGCTTGCATATCATTTTACAAACAATCGAGCACTATACACGTGGCACGCACAGCAACTAAGAGTGGAAAGTGCAATAATTCTTCATAGTGTCCTTTGGAGTGTGTTGTAAGTCAACACGTAACTTCAAGTCCAATAGTCCAATTTGCCACTCCATCCAGAGCAGAGTTTACCACGTCAACTTGGTTTCGGTTACTTATTAAAGATTACAGCGCAAAATAATGTCCTGGCAGAAAGAATTACACATGTTTTCTCCATATCCTTAGCATCGACTAACAAAGTGTGCGCACCTTGTAAACTTTTTTTTCCACAACTTCGACCTTTTCCTCCACCAAGCCAGACCCGATATCAAAGGCGGTTCGGTTAGTTTTCTCATAGCTGGCGCCCATGCCTTTGGAAGCGCCACTTGTATAATCTTCTTGGAACAGTGCATCTAAAGACATGCTGGCAGATTACTGAAAGGGCGACGCAAGTTATGCGAGTTTGGTATGCGCCTTAAACTACGAACAACCGAAACGTCACGTGGCCCCACAAATAACGGGATTCAGCTCAACACCAAAGATCAAAGGTGCACCTTTAAAATTTATATCTTATCGTTGAGAAAATACACCTGCTCTACAGAGCTGTTCTGTTTTGTCTCAAGGTCTAGCTCTAGCTTGTTTCGAGAGTTTCGCTTTACCGATGAAAGTTTGCTCTGAGACACCCGACTGGTGGTTTCAATTTCAGGCCGCGTCCCGACCGCGCTCTTGGTTCTATTGTTCTTCCGGAAAATTTGGCGATTTGGGACCGAAGGTCCCTGGGCGCTGGGGGGTGGGGGGTGGTCACTCTTGTCCCGATCTTGTAGATCTAGATTAGTCGGATTCTCCAATTATGGCTAGCGAGAAACTTTCGGGATAGGGCGACTGCCCTTGACCTTGCATGGTAGCCGGGGGGCGATTTGGTACCCCGGGGTACCCCACTCTTGTCCCGAGAGTTTCTCCGAGCGCAGCCGCTGGGGAGACGATCTTCTTCAGTGGATTGAGAGGAAGTGAGAAATATATATATAAGGATATATATATGTCGGACGCTGAGGAGCGAAACTGTCTCGCAGGGGCAGGTGCTCGTGCTCTCGGATACTAAGATGATATAAAATACTGAGATAGGTGTTTTATAGCACACCGTGACACACGTGACAACGGACACTGGTGACACATCGGGCTGAGGGGTGACAGACAGGAGACCCACTGTGCCCCCCCCCTTACAGTGGGGGTGGCAAGATTGGGCTCCCCGTGACACCACCTCACCCCGTGGGGTTGAGGTGTCACCAGGCAAAGAGACAGGAGCACTGCAGGGTCTAGGGGCCAAACTGGCCCGAGTAGTCCGGCATGTGCCATCCCAAGATGTCCAAAAGTCCGTTGCTAACTAAATCTAAAGAGTTCGGCTCCCTCGAGAGTCAATCACAAGCCGTGTAGGCATGGAGAAGGGTCTTTTCCGAACTGCGATGTTGTTTCTCAATCTTGCTTGGGGCGGCGTCACCCTCGATCGCATGCGTCAAGCGCCAGTGAGGCAATACTCACCCCTACAACGTTCAACCAACGCCGGTGCGATGCCAGAGCCAAAAGCGGCCTGGCACCACCAGAGCGGATGCGTCAACGAAGAGGGGGCAGGGGGATGGAAGGTGAAAAATGCGGCGTGCCCCCACTCTGCCGCCAATGAGCGCGCAAGCAGAGGGGAGAACCGGTGGGGTTGGTGCTGTAACACCACCGCACACCACCACGCAGTGGCCAAGGGGCACGAAGGGTGGAGCGGAGAGCGGAGGATGCTGCGGACGTAACTCGGTAGCACTTCATTTTTGTCGCATGATCTATTATTTTTGTCGCACCATGCGACACAGCAATTATATTCTGGAGCGACAAAAGTGAGTACGGGACTCATTATTGTCGCAGTGCGACAATAATGAGTAGGGGGCTCATTATTGTCGCAGCGACAAAAAGAAGACTGATATTTACGGACAGATAATTTACGGAAATTATACAGCAGATTATGGACTGTAAACATAATATTACAGTTTACGGAAGAAACATATGCAAACTAACTAACAATTGGTAGGAGAATGTGCTCACGTTAGCAAAGCATGCTCGATTGTCTACTCTATATTCATTACATAACTATGCTTATACATCTTTACAATAAATGTGCAGTGCATACTATTTCGAATGTGAAGTCATGTATGAACAAAACAAATCCTGTAAACGATTGACTTCTAAAATCTAAAATCTAAAAGATAAGCAGGTTGCTGGGCACCGCAACATGCATTTCGCCAGCGATAAAAGTAAAACTGAAATACCTGCACAAAGCGAACGCTAAAACGTCAGAACCAAGTGATAAGATATTGCAAACATCATAAAAACACGCAGGCATACAAACATTCGAAGACAATAAGCAAAATAGCTCAAACTACACTCTTCACAAATTCCACACAGCAACATGCGTATCGCCAACGAGCATGAAATAGTTGAAATACCTGCACACGGTAAACGCAAACATGTCAGAAATAAGATGAACGACAAACCAACCGCACACGCAACGAGAAACAGCACACACGCGAAACAGGCATTCAGGAATGCGAAACAGGCAGTCAGGAATGCGAAACAGGCAGGTCAGGATATCCTGCAAAATTACAGAGAGCAAAGTCAGTGAGAGTGGTGGGACTCGAACCCACGCTGCACAATCTGTGCAGATATCGCCCTCGAAAAAAAAACACCATACGAGAAACACGCAGAACGAACACAAAACAGGCGCTTGAAAACAAATAGCAAATTCCTGAAGAATATCAGTCAGTGAGGGCTTGTAACAACAACAAATCCGTCGGGCAGCAGTACAGCCCGTCAGTCAGCCTCGCTACAAGATTGCCCTCTACGAAGACATGCAAGGGGCGCCAGCAACCGAATGTTGCTGGCGGCATCGGACAAAGCGCAACAACGAACGTGACTTGTAAAACAAGGAAACGCTACTCAGCAAGGATGATGGGATTTAACCGGGAAATAGTTAGTATGCACGATACATTCAGCAGAACAAAACGGGACACAGCAGGCAACGGTGTCAGGTGCGCCGCAAAACGAAAGCTTAATGAGTTAACGTGTGAGTGAATATCTGATATGTGAAATCAGCCAGCCGCGGCCCGCGTGGGTCTCATGTCTGGATGAAGGTAGCGAAAATTCAGAATGAAAGTTGATGACAGACACAGTGTTTCGGGTGTGTCATTCAACTGTGACACTGTAATCTTCGTCGCAAACCCATGCCACGTCAGCATGTCTGCCAGGTGAATTTTTTTTGTCGTGTCGCAAACCCATGCCATGTCAGCATGTTGCGAAAGTCTGGAACCTGTCGCATCGCATTTGTCGCGAGGGAGCCACACTTAAGGGCTTTTTGTGGTGCAGTTTTTTAATTTACCAATATATAAATCGAAACTGATCGCGTCGCTGATTGGCTTATCCATCGTCTGCAAACCATCTCGTTTTTGTCGTGTGATCCCTTTCCCTTGTCGTCCCATATTCATGGTGCCTATCTCAGGCGCTCGCACTTCTTATTGGCGGTTATGGGCGATCAGTCCAAAACATCTCATGTAAAACACCCTGAAATCTGTAGCACGTGCGCCTTCTATAATTATACAAAAAAAACGTGCTCCTTGTACGTGCACAGTCAGCTTATGGTATTTCGCGTGTGACCCATATTCATGGAGTTTATCTAATCTCATGGCTCCTCTGATTGGCGATCAGTCGGAAATCTCTTTTATACGCCATCTGAAATCTGTCGCGCTGATAACTTCTGCATGAATATCCATAATTCGATACTACGCCCAGGAATATTCTATGCGTCTCTGATTGGCGGCAATGCTCCACCGATTTGTATAACTCTCCTGCTTGCCATCTTAAGGTGACCGGTGTGGACTGCAATATAATTATATATGGGCGGTTACTCCCGATCTGACAGGGAAATCACACTGTTTCCGTAAAAAAGGGCCCCAAAGGTGGACAGTTCTGGTAGTATCGTGTGCGTCGATGTCACTTTTTCCAGGAAAACCTGTTTCGCTCCTATAAGGGAAACGCAGGGCCTTGCAGCTTTTTTTTGAAAAAGCTGCGAACCGTCGGTGTATAATGTTGAGTATAATCGGATCTGTTTGCGACACGACAAAAAAAATACACCTCGCGACACAAAAAAGGCGCTTCCACGTAACTCGTTGTGCTCAGAGTTGTCGTCATTGGCGAAGGCGATAGACTCGATGTTGGTGTCTGGTGCATAAGCACCACCAGACACCACCAGACCATAGCCATGTGAAGGATGCCGTCGATGGACTCGAAAAGATGCCAACGCTGAATGAACAGCGGGCATGCGCGCATTCTGGCGGTCAGCGGACATGGTGGCTGACCGCTGGCTGGATAATTCCGCGAACGCCAAGTTAGGGTTCTCAAGCGAAGACATAACTTTCTGAAAAATGAACCAAATCCAACGATGGATGAGTCAAATTGGGGTAGATTTTGACGAGGAAGACGTCGGTGACGTCAAACAAGTCGTGCGGCAAGCCAGTTGTCCTGCAGGAGCGGCGCTGCTGTCCAGAAAGGCGAGGGCGCGTTTGGGTGCGTGTCGAAAACGTAACTCTTCGTAAAATTAACCAAATCGGGCGATGTAAAAGCCAAATTGGGGTGAAATTCGACGAGGAAAACGGCGGTGAGGTCAAAAATAACGTGCGGTAAGCCAGTTTCGCCACAGTTCGGGCGCTGCTGTCCAGAGTGTAGGGCACGTAGTTGTGAATGGTCGGAAATACGTAAAAGCGGCAGGGCACAATTGTAGCCCAATTTGCTTACGGTTCTGTGATAAATTCTGGTCGCGGCCGCGATCTTCAACGGCGGCCGGGGTCGTGATATAGTTGTTGTCGTAAGGACGAAACAACTGCCGTCGGTTGCGGCGGTCGGGATTGTTTGAAAATACGCAAAAACAACAGGGCTCAACTTTGGCCCAAATTGCCCATGGTTTGGTGATAAATTTTTGGACTCGGCCGCGATCCTCAACGGTGGCCGGGGTCTGGTTTAAGTCGCTGCCGTAAGGACGAAACAGCTGCCGTCGGTGTGCGGCGGATTCGAGGAAGTTCGGTTCGCCCTCCAAGGATCAAAAGTAAACAACGAGCACCCACAAGTGGTGGCCGATAACCTGAGAGGAAGTGAGAAATATATATATAAGGATATATATATGTCGGTGCTCGATGGTGCGCAGAACAGTCTCGCAGGGGCGGGTGTTCTCGGATACTAAGATGATATAAAATACTGAGATAGGTGTTTTATAGCACACCGTGACACACGTGACAACGGACACTGGTGACACATCGGGCTGAGGGGTGACAGACAGGAGACCCACTGTGCCCCCCCCTTACAGTGGGGGTGGCAAGATTGGGCTCCCCGTGATGGATTCGTGACGGGAAGACCGAAATACATAAACACAAAGGGTGGATATATATAGGCCAACCCGGCAAGAAACAACGAGTGGGAGGCAGAGGCCACTCAGCATATCACAGTCTGAGATGAGATAATAAAATAACTTAGGTGTTTTATTATCGGACGGAACTGACGGCAGGCAAGATGCAAGTGACACGACTACACGGCGAGGGGTGACACGGGAAGAGACAGTCACCCCCATTTTATGGGGGGGCGAAAGTTTGTCTCCCCATGACACCACCTCACCCTGAAGGTGTGAGGTGCCACGATGCCAACTTGCCAGGCCAGGCCTAACATCCTACGGCAAGTACAAAGGCGAAACCCTAAGGAAACATACATCTCGTGAGACCCAAAGGGGTCTTTTTCAACCCAACTAGTGTGGCTTCGCCTGCGTTGGTCTCTAGATGCGTGCTCTAGGGGCTTACGCCCATGCATGTGCTGCGGGGATAAGCTACTCCCGCAGGCCAGCCGGCAATCCTAGGCTCCAGCGGTCGAGGGTGGATGGCGGCGTAGCTCTCGATGGTGGATGAAGTCGAGCGCCGCCAGGATGCGGTCAACCAACGCCCACGCGGTGCGGGGCGAGGGTGGGCGGCACCACCAGACAGGGTGTATCGCTTATTACTTTCTTTACGGGCCGCAACCGGGAAATCCACTGGCCCGCTTTCGGCCAATACGGCCAATCTCCAAAATTGCCCGCCGCAGGCGCGAAATTTTAATTTTAAGTATGGTGATAATGCAAAAATCGCATAATTTTGCATAAATTTTGCTATTTTCATATCAAACGTCACGGCCCGCACCCGCATACATCCCATCGGCCCGCATTCGGCCCGGAGTGGTGAGCTACGGCCCCGGGCCGGCCCGCCACGGTAAGCAATATACCCTGCCACCAGAGCGCGTGCGGTGACGCGGGCACTCTGAGAGAGGCGAAGGCGGAAGATGAGGTGTGCCTCCACTCCGCCGCACACAAGTGCGAAAGCAGAGAGGGAAAACGGTGGGATGAGGGCTGCAGCACCACCAAACACCACCACGCAGTGGCCAAGGGGCACGCAGGGTGGAGGGAAGAGTGGAGGATGCTGCGGGGTGAGCTCGTAGTGGTCAAAGCTCATGTTGACGATGGGGGTGATGGACTCGACTTTGGTGTCTGGTGCATGAGCACCACCAGACACCACCAGACCACAACGAACGGTAAAATGTTGTTGCCGCAATCGGAGAGACTCTAACGCTGAACGAACAGCAGCCATGCGCGCATGCTGGCGGTCAGGAGACATGGTCGCTGACCGCTGGCTGCAGAATTCCGCGAACGAAGAGTTAGGGTTCCCAAGTGAAGAGGTATCTTCTCGTAAAATCAAGCAAATCAAACGATGAAAGGGTCAATTTGGGCTAGATTTTCGCGGGGAAAACGGCGGTGTAGTCAAAAACGTCGTGCGGGAACCCGTTTTCACGCCAGAAGGGGTACTGCTGGTCAGAAAGTCAAGAGCGCGTTGGGGTTCTTGTCGATAACGTAACTTCTCGTAAAATTGACTAAATCCGGCAATGAAAAAGCCTAATTGGGGTCAAATCCCACGGGGAAAACGTTGGTGAGGTCAAAATAGTCGTGCGATAAGTCATTTTCCCGGCAGCAGAACCGCTGCTGGCAGAGCGCACAGTAAAGTCGGACAAAAGCGTCGAGGACAAAGGTGCTCGAGTAGATGTCGGGTCGAGGACAGGGTGCTCGCGTAGATGTTGGGTCGAGGACAGGGTGCTCGACGAAATTCCCGGTGTCGATGAGGCACACGAGGTCAAGATGGAGGCGTAGAGGACAAGGGTGCTCTGCCAAATAAGTGTTGGTGAGGTACGGATGACGGTGCGCAACAACCGAGGACAAGGGTGCTCGGAGAATGGTTGGGAGGGCCGGGGGCGCTCCGTAAAAGTGGGGAGGGCAAGGGGCGCTCCAAATGAAGATCAGCGACGCGAGGGGCGACGTTGTGTACCGCAAGCAAGGTGGTCGCGGGATCAGAGACGGCGAGAATGATGAGCGACCACTACCAAGTGGTCAAGCCCATAACCTGACGGGAAGACCGAAATACATATACACAAAGGGTGGATATATATAGGCCAACCCGGCAAGAAACAACGAGTGGGAGGCAGAGGCCACTCAGCATATCACAGTCTGAGATGAGATAATAAAATAACTTAGGTGTTTTATTATCGGACGGAACTGACGGCAGGCAAGATGCAAGTGACACTACACGGCGAGGGGTGACACAGGAAGAGACAGTCACCCCCATTTTATGGGGGGGGCGAAAGTTTGTCTCCCCATGATGGATGGACGACACGTACCCATATTCGTCAAGCGGGCCCAACCCAACGACTGCGCCCACGGTCTGCCCTCTGCCACACCAACCCAAAACAAACACATACATAGTACAGGCCACACCCCCTTCTGGTCGCGTGTCCGAGAAGCGGTTGTCCTCACATCGCACCCGAAACATATTCTAGGGGCCCACGAACCCACCGCATGCGCCCACGCGGTCCGTGCCACACCAACCCTTGCTGAAATATGACTATGACTAGTTCGCACAATCACTATCATATTCAGTGTATCATTCTCGGTGGCTTGTGCTTGTGACACAGACTCGGTATTTATTGTGTTTTATCCTAGTCTCGCCATCCGTTGTTTACCCGTCGGCAGCAGTTCCCCTCTGCCGGTTGAGCTGTTTTCAGTAGGTTATGGGCGCACTTCACGCTTGCGTGTTGTGCTTCTAGTATTTTATTTTATTTGGTCTCTATCCTTCGTTTGAGTGTACTCACGCCTTGTGGGTCACTCGTCTATATCAGATTGTACGCTCCAATAATCGCTTGCTGAAATCTGTATAGGCAGCCCTGACCGGGAGTCCCGGTGCAGGCCCCTATGACAGATTCCTAGGTAGCCAACACTGGACCGTGACTGATCCGTAAGCCTGTGATGTGACACACCGAGTGTCACAGGTAGCTAGACTCGAGACCGTTCCGACTCCGTGACCGTTCCGGGTATATCTAGCTTAGGGTTTATTTTCTTATACGAGTTTATCCATACAGTTCGGGACCCTCTGATATCTAGTGAACTAGGATATTCCGGTAGGTCGTGGCCCCATCCACGCTTTATTCCACTTGCTAGTTTGGCCATGATTGGCTAAACGGCCGCTCGGAGAGGTGGTGCGCGTTTGCACGTTTGGGCATCAGTGGGAATTATGAGATGAGCAGCTTGCGGTGAGCGTCTTTGAGCCGCAGCTATGGGGTGCCGGCTTGGATCGGGTTTCGTCGTCGCAATGTTCATTCACGGTTTTCTGCACGCTCTGATCCCGCTTGCTACCGAATTTTGGGCTGGTGACCTTGGCACCTTTGACTTCGACGACATCTTCCTTTGCCCCTCGCTCGCATGGCTCGACCGTTCCGTCCGTATCTGTGACGTCGCATTTTCCCCGCGATCCCGCCCAAACGTGCTGCAGCGTACCGCCTCCCCTCAGGCTTATCTAGAGATGGGAGTCACTACGAGATCCAAAAAGTCCCTCACGAGGGACAGCGACATCGACGCGTCTCTGAGGTTGATCGACGGGGTACGGAACACGCCAACGGCAGCTACGCCTTCCGTTCCTACCCCCAACCCTGCATCGAACGAGGACGCGGACGTGGCCGTCAGGCGTTACCTGCAGGAGCAATCCAAGCTCGTCGACGAGATCTACAAGGCGCGACTACATCGAGCTTGGGCCAAGAGTATCCGTGAGGATATTCTTTGCGACAAGAAACATCATTTTCGCGGTACGGACGACGCTGGCCTTCTGTCCGACCTGGTGGTGCAGCTGCGTACGGAGTTTCAGTCGGCTGGTCTGGAGCTACCTGCCTTCGACCTCGACGACCCTCTGCTGGCGCCCGTGGTCAGCAGGGTGAATGGACTTCTCTACGACGTTTCACGGGGAGCTGACTCCCCCCTTGTATGGTGGGGTTGCGAGCAGCCTCTCTTGCTTCACCCCTCGCCCCGAGGTGCCATGTAGGCAGTCACCATTTCACAATCCACCGGTAATAAAACAACCCAGTTATTTTATTATCTCATCTTAGTCACCTGAAAGTCTGTGCTTCCTGCTGTGCTCCGACTGTAGTGTATACGATCTTATATATCATGAGAACGCACCGGCGTTCCCATGCCGATCCCGCCGCTGATTCCACCGCTGATGTTTGAAGATTGCGGCATACTAGATTGTGGGGAAGTAGGTCTGCTGACATCTTCGTCCTGTGCGTCCACATGCCGTCGACATAATGTCTCTACGCTACCGACGTGCCTCTCCTTCTTTTGATGGATCTTCAAGTGAGTGGAGAGTCCATCTCACCGAATCTTTCGTGGACACTTGGGACACTTGACTTTTTCTTTAGGATCATACCCCATATTTCCTGCGCACCACAAACGAAAGCCAATAGTCTCCAACAGCAGAGATGAGACTTTCAGTCAAGATAGCCTCCTCGTCCTGAGAACTTCACTCATCACCAGTTTTGACACGCGTTTGCGGTCAGGTGGTCACTCGGGGCTACTCGGGCAACGTTAACAGTGGGCAAGCGCGACTACACCCGACTTCGCCGCTTGTCAAACACGAGTGACAGTGCTTCAGAAGCTACAAGCTTCATTCCCGTGGCACGGGCTAGTCAGCCCTCGTTGGCGCTAGCGCTAGCGCGAGTGAAACGCGAGTCATCTCAGTCAGAGTCACGGGATGGAGAGCACGAGCATGCCGTGCCATGCCATGCCCCATGCCCCATACCATGCCATGCCAGCGCCACGCCATGCCAGCGCCATAACTATCACTATGAGTATATGACTGTATCACTATGGACTATGATGGTAACAACATTGAGCATAAGCCGTGGGTGTAGGTGGATGGGGGATAGGCGGGGGGCGCAATTCAGCAATTCTCGACCCACGTAAGCCCATTCCGCAGGGCGCTGCCACGAGCCCCCATTTTTTCATGTTCCCCGCGCGACTGCAAAGTTGCCTCCGGGTGCTAACTTTGGCAGCTAGGAAGAACCACAAGTCACCCAACTTCGCAGACTGGAAGAAGAACGTGACGCCAGAGATGGAACAGAAAGGTGGCGACCTCTATACCTTGTTATGGGCAAAGGCGACTTGAAGGGGCGTTGTGAACTTAGCGAGAATAACATGATGGCAAAAGCTGACATGTTTCGTCGCTGCAAGCGTGGCTTTCCGTCCTTCAATAAGCGTCGACGGTACTACGAATGATTCGTTCGGGACGCTATTTCCTTTCCACGCGCTTTGTCATTGAGAGCCGCGGATTGTCAGGGCCCCGGTTGGAGTCTCTGTGGCGCACACTCATCTTACCGAAAAATGTCGTGGAGCAGGATATCGTGAACGTGATGTTTCCCTCTGAAACTACGCGTTTTGATCCCTGCAGGTACTGCACGCTGTCGTGTGTACCTTACCGATTTTCGTGGCGTTTTATCCATCCGCTTCAGTTCGCTGTGTGAGAGCTGAGGTGTGTTTGTTGTTGTGTATCCCAGGATGCACAACAATAGGGTGCGAATGAGTCAAACAAACTTGGCCGTGCATCCTTTCGAGGGGATCAGTCCGATATCGATGATAACGATATCGACGAAGGCTTTCAGTACTCGGGATCTGTGGCAACTCGCGTTATCAGAAACCGAGAGCGAGAAGTTGCAGCAGCAGCAGACCGTCGCCCGTCCGGAATCGTTTTTTAATGTTGACGATGACGGCCCTGTCACGATGACCGACGGCCCTGTCACAGCGGGGACCCCTGCAGCGAAGGATGCCGCTCTTGTGGAGTTACAGAGCCCACCTGAAAGCTCTGCTCAAGTTGTAACTAGACATGCTGCTAAAATTGCAGCGCAGGCTTCTCTTCTGAAAAGAAAGGGGCCTGAAGTGGAAAGTGACACTGTCCATATAGCTAAGAGACGGCTCATTCTAGGGACACATGAGGTTTTAAGCCCCGCCGAGTGGGATCTCTTATCTCGCTGAGAGTAATGTTTCTACGGATGATTCCAAAACGGGGATCAACGGGTGGAACATGGATCAAGATGACCGGTCGCCGCGTTGGTCGTAAAGGCGGATTCTGAATTTTCTGATGATTTTTTTATAGATCTTCTAGACTCAACTCGAAATATTTTTTCTCGGACTTTACGTAAATTTTTATTTTATTAACTATCAAGTTTAAACTCCCCAAACTTGAGACTCCTGCCTTAAGCAACTGCAAAATTATATCGATATGTCACCATGTCTATATCGGTCTGAATACAAGATATTATTTGTTATCAATCGATAAGTCTTTTGGTGTCATTCATAGTCATTCCATAGGGAAAATCAAAATATCAAATCTGCAGATACCTACGTTTCATTTTTGTTCAAATTCCATATGAATCGATAGTTTTTTCGGTGTAATTCAAAAGTGTCGATATGGGCAAAACAAACCCCGATATTGTCCCTTGGAGAGAACCGCACATGAAAAGGAAATAGTGCTACTCACAAACAACGTGAGCTGGCTTTTCTAAATAGCAAATCCTATACATATGTGTGTTCGATGCAAGTCCCTCAACATTCGTGTCTACAACTACTGATGTCGGACACCTGAAAATCCTCGTATTTGACAAATAGTTACAGATAGTACATAAGGATAAGTGGCTGTTAACCTTTACATGAAGACAGTGTCTTCATGAAGATCACCTACAAACTCCTGTTACATCGAGGTGAAATAATGAAACCACTTTCAGTTCGGCGGTCAGCATCCTATTTCAAAGTCAGGCTTGACTATGTGTATATCAAAAGGATCGGAAATTTGTTAGTGATATTCCCAACTCTCTTCTCCCAGCACACGTCGTGTACAGTTTAAGAGAATACATCCTTTAAATACGACGTCGTCTCACAGAAGATGTTGTAATCAACAGCCTGTTTGCACAGTCAGTACGTAGGAAGTTTACCAATATTTTCTACCACTCCTCGGTGCACTGCTATCATATATGTGCGCCTAGCCGCTAGAAGTGTTAGCATAATCTTCACAAGTTAGTAAAGTTGAACGGCTTTTTCAATGTACCAGCGAAAACAGAGGACGGCTCTTCAATTTATTCACTTGGGGTCTCGTCGATGTACCGGTGGATATCTACGCTGACTATTGAATTTCCTGGCGCGCGGCAGGACTGTACTCAGATAACTCAACAACGTTGTCAGCGGGATGGTATTCTGGACACTGTGCTCCACTTGCGCCGTAGCTAGTCTCCACGTCAATACCTGACACAATCCCCTCACCAACTCCGCAAAAGAAGCTGAGTCCGAAATCAAGGCAGGCGATATAAGAGACGCCTTGTGGATGCAACCATAGGAACATATGGAATGGTAGTGCACGAAATTGTCAGAGGTTGATAAGCCGTACCGGGAGTCATATGAGAACGAACTTTGAAGAACTCTCGAGCCTTAGCCTCACATGCCCTCTGCAAACGTCCCAACCGCGTGACTTCAAGCCCTTGTATAATCTTTTTGGTTTTACATGTTAACCTCTCAACGAGTCTGCAAAATTCAAGCAACTAGCAGCAGACGTCTCACGGCCAAAAGAAGTTCTTGCTCTGTGCGTACCGTTTTGGGTATATTGGTCGCGCCCTTCGCCGCACCTGCAGCAGAATCTGCAACATGGAACACAGCTAGTTTGAATAGTTCCATATTTTCGGTAGAACAGAGTCGCGGACCTGGGCGGGGCACTTTGTAGAGAAACTCTGACACAGCTGTGCTCACTTACCTTTGTCGTATATGAATTCGACATGAGTTCCATCGTCGAACTTTGCAGCATAGTGGCTACAAACTAAGCTACCAAAGCACGTGCACCACGGGGTAAGGTCGCTGCTTGAAGGTGCAGAGCCTGTTAAAACACCAAGCGTATTAATGAAGGTGCGCTCACAGAACAAGGAGCTGGAAGTAGATCCTTAGTGACACGTACCATGCAGATGCGTGTATGCCTTGGTTGCAGCTGTTCCGATTGGATTTCCGGAAGCGTCGGCATAAGCTCGAGCCTCTGGGCCCAGCATGCAGCAGGTGTGATGAGTTGCGTCAGCGAAGCAGTGTGATGTCTGCAAGTAGTCTGAAGGCAGTCCACAGGCCTGGGACAGAGCAAAGATCAAACTTGAGTGAGAACAGGAACTGATGCAATGGCGATGAACGCGGCTTTCCGCGACGAGTAATAACAGCAGGCCATAGCCGTAACGTTGGCGGGTAAAAAACGCAGTGCACCTCATGCGCTGCTTTCTGATTCCCGGAACTTTGGAAACCGTGCACCGTAGTACTCACAAGGCAAACCAATAGCAGCGAAAGCATCCGCTGCAGTGCACCTGAGAGAGCCATCATATTAAATTTGATATATGTATGTTTGTGTATGAGAGTGCGCGAGAGCGAGAGCGCGCGTGTACGTGTGTGTGAGGTGAGTCGCTGAGTACTGCTTCACAATTTCGCTGGAAACTTGAAAACTTCTCTCTTCACTCACGCGACGGTCTCGCGTCGGACGGGAGGATACTTCATACTGTCGTGTAGGTGTGACAGTTCAACAGTACTGTAGTCGTGTTGCTAGTTCCAAGTTATTGTTAATTCATGATTGTATCGTCTCACGTCAGGCGAGGTGACATGACATACCGATACCATACGACAGGTACAGTCACAGGGCTCTAGCGATATCGATAGCGCTCTATGATTATTAATGATACCGTGTCACGTCTAGCCTCACCTATCGTATGGGGTAGGTTATAAACTCACCCACTACTCGTAGTATCGAACGACAGACAGGAGTACACGACATGCATATCCTATTCCTCTCGTGACGTCGTAAGCTCTCATATGAGCTCTCGTCACGCGACGGATCGTCGCGGTCGTCAGACGTTGGGTCGCGGTCGCGTGACGTGGGGGGGCGATGAAACGTGGACATTGGATTCTCAAATCAGCTTTCGAGCGTCAAGCGTCACTCGACTGTTTTTGTGCACTCGACTGCTCTCTCTCAACTCCGATCATGCCTCGTCATTACTCATTTGGAAATCGTCAACAGATTGTAAACGATCATCAGATACGAGATAGGGGAAATCGACGGTATCGCGCGCATGGGTTGCGATATCGACCTGGGACAAAAGCGCATCATTTAGAACGTTTTTTATCGTGCTCATGCTGTCAGTGCAGTTCGAGATGGAGGAAAAATCAGTGTAACGAAACAGGGGGAAAATGGGGAAATGTAATGAAAATCTCTTCGACCAGTGATCAGAATTGTGCAAACAAGGATGTTATGGATATCTACAAGAGTACCCGGATGGGAGTGTGTGGTTGTTAAACCCTAAAACCTCAACCCTCAAATGTACGGGAATATCCTAGTTCAGAGATATCGAAGATGTTCAATGAACTCAATAATTATAGATCGAGACTCTTAAGATAAATAAACCCTAAGCTAGATATATATCACGGTCCTGGATGGACCAGATGTTTAGCACGGCTATTATAGAACAGTAATAGCAACGTGTGAGTATTTGGTGGGTGTATGAGTGCAGCAGTCTGGGAACCATAAGTGCGTGCTTGAGCCCCGATGCTCCTCATATACTCTAGTGCTCTCACGCGTCGCACGCGTTACCACCATCGGGTTGTGAACCCGAGAGCACTAGTTGAACTTGAAGCATCGGCTAGACGATATTACTGGAATATCCCGGTTCAAGATATCAGACAATCAGTGAACCAATATAGATAAACTCTCAAGAAATAAAACCCTAAGCTAGCTAGATATGCTGGATGTGACACCCCGTGTGTGTCACAGTCCTCTGTCTGTACTAGTACTCCGTACAGTACGGCTGTCACAGGTTCAGGGTTTCGGGCTTAAGCCGAGCAACACTCAATCTAACTTCACTTCTTATGTTATCTTAAGTGTAAGCATTCTGAGTTATCAGCACCTCAATATATAGTCGGCACTATATATCCCACAGGTTATGGTGCGCCAGGCACCTTCCACTACTTTTGATTGCATGAGTGGCTAAGCCACTCCGCTTGGTGGGGCGTTGGGGGCCCAAATTTGATGTCGTGATTTTCGCGGTTGCGGTCGAGGGCTAGTTTACGGGCGGATTGAGTTTGGTATCGCTGCAGCGTTCGCCTACCTGGGATTAATTTGTATTGTCCGCGTTGGATTTTACTCGACTGAAACTTGATCAATTTTTGTCGTGGGATTCCTTGGCCTCCGCGTTCCGATCTTGCAATTTCACAGTTACGGCTTCCTTATTTATCCGTTCCGGCACTGCATCTTACGGCTCTCGACCATCGCTTTTCTGTATTCTCCGACATCGGCCCTCTACCCCAACGCTCCCACCTATTGGATTCTCAACATGAGCGTTAATTCTCACGTCACGCCTCCCTTGGGGGCCAACAACCGCATTAGACTAGACACGATTTTTTCACGCGACGTCGGCTCTCGTTATAGGCCGACGCCGGATTCTCCCGGTGTTACCCTCACGGCTGCGGACCGGACTCGTGCTACGGCCATCCAAAATTCCACTTGGGACGTGGACATCATCAAAAGGATCTCTCGCGACGCCTTGGGCTCCAAGGACGAGACCTTCCGAGGCGATGAGTCGAACCGCAACACGCTCTGGACGTCCATTGTGAAGTCCTTGCAGCGCGCGTTCGAGCAGAAGGACCCCACCAACGCCGCTCTTTTTGATCTAGCGGACGCGACGAAGGAGGTCAACGCCATCTTCAACGCTATTCTCTTCTCAACTTTGACATCGTTGACCTCTCCACATTCACCCGCGCGGCGTTGGGTTGATGCCTCGGGACGGGCTTCGCCTCAAGATGGCAAGCGTGCCCTCCTCGAGGTCACCAAGAGGTTGATCCCTCGCGTGGTCCGACCTCTTGGGCACTACGAGGAGCTTTGCTCTATCTTCTTCAACTCCGAAAAGGACCCCGATCCACTTATCCAGGACTTTGACGCCTGCCTTACGGCTATTGGCAACGGACCTTCTGGACCTCTCGACGAGATGATGGCGAAGAAGCAGCTTCTGCTGAAATCTGTATAGGCAGCCCTGACTGGGAGTCCCGGTGCAGGCCCCTATGACAGATCCCTAGGACCAACACTGGACTGCTGACTGATCTGTAGGTTCGTACTGTGACACACGCTGTGTCACAGGTAGGCTAGACTCCGAGACCGTCCGAGACCGTTCCGGGTATATCTAGCTTAGGGTTTATTTATCTTATACAGTTTATCCACACGAGTACGGGACTTTCTGATATCTAGTGTACTTGGATATTCCGGTAGGTCGTGGCCCCATCCACGTTTTCATTCCACTTGCTATCTTGGCCATGATTGGCTAAGCAGCCGCTTGAAGAGGTGGTGCGCACTTGCGCGTTTGGGTGCGACTAGGATTTGGACATGATTTTACGGTAGACGTATTTTGCGGCTGCGAGTCATGGGCACCGCGCGTTGCTATTGCTCGGTTGTGGCAATGTTCATTTACGTTGTTTTACCTGCCCTGATCCCGCTGGTTTACGTATTTTGGGCTGGTGCTCCGGACGCCTTCGACCACATCGACATTTGCAAGTGCCCCACGCTCTTTTCGCCGCTCCGCACGTTCTGCCGTTACGTCATCCCTCCATTTCCGCCACAACACCCAAACGTGCTACCGCGCATCATCTTTTCTCTGGCTTTCAGAAGAATGGCGACATCTACACGAGCTCGTAAACGCCTATTGAAGGACTCCGACTTGGACGCCTCTATACGGCTTATAGATGCGGTTCGGGACACCCCAACCGCTAGCACCCCGCCTGTGGTGCCCCCTAATCCTTCCAGCAACTCCGACGCCGCTGTCGCGTTGCGGAAGCATCTCGTTGACCAACACGCTGCGGTCGACGTGGTCTACAAGGGGAGACTACATCGGGCTTGGGCCAAGGGTATCCGCGAGGATATCCTTGGTTCCAAGAAACATCATTATCGTGGTACCGACGACACCGACCGCCTCTCCGAGTTGGTGGTGCAGCTTCGGACCGAGTTTGAGTCCGCTGGACTGGACTTGGCCCCCTTTGACCTCGACGACCCCACCTCTTTGGTTGTCGAGAAGGTTAATGGACTACTCTATGACGTCTTGGCCCTCGTCGTGGAGCGCAACTCTGTGGCCGACACCTGGCTTCGGGGTACGGACTCTTCGGCTGACCGAGATGGACGTCGTGCCCTCATCGACATCATCAAGGGGAGCGTGCCGACGGTCCTTCGCGAGAGCCACCAGCAGGAGCATGCGGCGCTTCGTTATCCCGCAGGCGTTGACCCGCAGCCGATCTTGGCTCGTGAGCAACGTCTGGTGCGGGATAACCGCGCTCCTGACTGGCAGCCCACCGACGAGACCCGTAAGTTGTCCCTCTACAACCGCCTCGACCCCGTGTTCTACGCGGCGGTGAAGGTGCGGTACCCGCTTGCGGGTGACCTTAGCGGGGTCACTCTCCGCTCGCTCCAGGCGCTCGTCGTGGCCATCTTTCAGGCCTGGGCGCAGTCGGATGATGGGGCGGCAGTGCGTGAGAAGCAGACACTGGGGGCGGGCGGTAAGCCCTCCGCCCTTATCACGTCTTCTGAGTACGCGGTCCTTCTCGACGAAATCGCCGCCTTGAAGGCGCTTGTGCAGGGCAATCGTGCGGGCGCGGCTCAGCGACAGCAGCAGCCGCAGCCGCGCGGTAAGCAGCATCCGCGAGGCCATCGAGTGGGTGTGCACCCGGCACCGTCTGTGGGGTTCGACAGGGACAGCATGAAGGCCAAGCCCCTTTGCCACCGTTGCCGTAAGGCGGGCAAAGGGGACGCCTATCACGCGTACCGCGACTGCCCTCTTGGTGGGCGCCAGCATTCGTCGGCCACGGCAGCGGCCTTCTGCATTCCTATTGAGGAGGAGGATGCGGAGGGTCTTCACACCCTGGCACTTGTGCAGGTTTTCCAGGAGGCTGCGGATGATGGACCGGAGGCCTTCGCCCGTGCGGCTTCGGCTTATGGTCCCCCCGCTGTGCTTTCCGCGGGCGGGATTGGCGGCATCGACGTGTCGGCCTACGGGTTCAGCGTACCGCCTCCGCCTTCTGGCGGGACCGACGACGAGGACATCTTGCGGCGGCTTGATGCCCTCACCTCTGAGGTTCAGGCCGCCCAAGAGCAGGTACATTACACTCACGCATCCTTTGTTCCTGGGAGTGCGGTTGAGGAGCATGCATCGGCTCTGGTGTGTGGCCCTGCCGCTGCGGCGGGGATCACACCGGAGGGGCAGGTTCCGGCAGGTGGTGCGGCGGCATCGGCGTCCGCCGTGCCGGCCCCTGCTATGCCTGTTTCGCAGGCGAAGGATGTACGGCCCGCGCCAGTTCAATCGGCGCGGGTGACCACCACAGAGGCGACATGCGGTGAGTTCGGAGGCTTCGTGCAGACGGTGAATCACGCCGCCGTCCACCCGTCTGACCTGACGGGCTATGACACGGACGACTACGAGGATTACGCCGACGGTACTTTCGCGGTGAAGCCGCGGGCTCCGTCCGGTGCTATCGGATGCGGTGTGCCGCCTTTCGGCTTTGGCACGCCGGCGATCGGCGCTCTCGCGGTGCTCTCTCTGTTGTGCATTTCTTTTGCAGGTGTGTCTGTTTCGGCGTCCACAGCTTCTGCTGTGTCGGCATGTGCACCGGCTACAGAGATGCCTTCGCCTGGTGGTGATCTTGATTGGGAGGCTCCGTCATTTTTCTCTACGAATGATTTTCTTGATCCGGTGATGACGGCTCAGGGTCTCCTATTGCCTGACGATGTGCCACAGCTTCAGCCGCCCGAGCCTCCTGACACTTTGAGCTTTTTAGCATTTCAGGATTTGGCTCAAGCGGATTTGGGTATTGACATGGCATTCTACTACGGCATGGCCTTACATGAGAGCGGACCTCTGGATGTTCAGCACTACTACGGTGCTGGTTACTTTACTTCCTACTATGGGATGGACTTCCGTGAGGCCACCGCTGACTACTTTGGTACTGTCGATTGACTTCTTGCTCACTCTGGAGGCACACCGACATGGTGGTGTGCAGAACTCCTGTGACCTCAAAGACTTCTTCAATCTGGTTTATGTTTTGCTTTGACACCTTTATAATCTTCAAACTGACTTGCTAGCACGGTTCTTTTCACTTGTTTAGCGGTGCCCTAATTGCCCGTATGCTTTTGTTCACGTGCTACCTAGAGGTTTCCAATTTGTGTATCAGAATAGCACAGTTGGATTGGCAGTTAGACTTGTCACCTAGCTAGCTTCTGCCCTAACACTAACATCTTACATTTTCTGACTCTCCTAGCCAGTCACCACCCACAGTGCTGGGGTGGTGTGCTGAAATCTGTATAGGCAGCCCTGACTGGGAGTCCCGGTGCAGGCCCCTATGACAGATCCCTAGGACCAACACTGGACTGCTGACTGATCTGTAGGTTCGTACTGTGACACACGCTGTGTCACAGGTAGGCTAGACTCCGAGACCGTCCGAGACCGTTCCGGGTATATCTAGCTTAGGGTTTATTTATCTTATACAGTTTATCCACACGAGTACGGGACTTTCTGATATCTAGTGTACTTGGATATTCCGGTAGCTTCTGGCTTCGCTTGACACCGAATTCTACGACAAGGTCATCACACCGCTTCGACTCGACGTTGAGTTGGCCAAGGTGGACCTTGAGGACATCTACGCCCACGTCCTCGAGGTTTGGGACGCCAACGCCGGCAAGCGGAAGCACGTGCCCCTCATGGACAAGAACATCCTGTACTCTGGCCTGCCGTCCGACGTTGACGTGAAGGCCCTCATCAAAGAGTTTCAGTTCCACATCGACGCCGCCAACAAGGTTCTTGCAACGCTCTCCGACGAGGATGCGAACGACGAGCCGACGACTAGGTGGCCGGCTCCGGCTACGGGCAAGCCTACGGGCAAGCCAGGTGTGCACTTTCCGCCCTCCTCCTGGCGTGACCGCCAGAACCGTCGGGTGGATGGGAAGTTTCACGGCCGAAGGCGTGATCTCAAGCACCGCTTCGCCGCTTCGCCCCTTCCCAAGGACGGGAATTGGCCGCAAGGCGTTCGACGCCACAACGGCGACAAGAAGAACTACGGCGTGCACTCCGTCTCCTTCCACGTCCTCTCCAAGGCCTTCGTTCCGGAGTGTGCCCGATGCCCTCCGGGGTTTTGGCATGACTCCGCGAATTGCCCCACCGCCGACATCAAGTGCGACGAGTGCGTGATTGAGCAAGCCGACGACGCCGACGGCCTCGTGTCCGCCTTCCAGACCGCGTTCGACACTGAGGACGACACCGCCTTTGCTCGACTGTGTGCACAGCATGATCATCCCTTGGTTCGGCAGGACGAGGAGCCCTTCACGTTCTCCGAGGACATTGACGTGGGGCTCCGAGCACAGTACGCGGGATTGACGCCCACCCAACCCTCACTCCTTGCTACCCGCGTGCATGAAGCACGCACCGCTCTCCGAGAGCTCAAGCAGGTGGCTGGTGGTGCTGAGTCCGAAACTCAGCACTTTCCGATGGTGCACTTCGGTTCGGCCGCGCCCTCCGTGATTGACGATGCCGTCGTGGAGCATGAGCCGGAAGTGGCGATCGAGGCCGAGGGGGACGCGGGAATTTACCCGAAGCAGTTCGCTGACGGTGAGGCGCCCTTCGAGCAGTCCTTTATGGACAACATGTCTGTAAAATTGGGCTTCTTCGAGCCCGAGCCGCAGGTCTCACTTCAATCCTTCAAACCCCCGCCTCCGTACATTTCTTCCACGCATGATTCGGCCAGCGTGGCTGACACGGAGTCTGACGACGGGGACTTGCATGATGCCGTACCACCACCCGCTCCACGGGTTGGTGGTGTACGGACACCTTCAATCGGAGCATTCCTCACGGCAGCGGCTATCCCCGCTTTGTTTCTGTGTGTGAGCATCGCCATGATCGACACCGTCGCCGCCACGGCACTTTGTGATGTGGAGATTACTCCACGGTCGGTGGTGTACGATGGCTGCTCTGATTATCAGAATGGCACAGTGGACTACTTCACTAACTCCGACCTTCTGGACACTGGACCAACTGACTTCTACAACATCTTCAGTCTGGACTCTGACGGCTTCGACATCTACAATCTGAACTTTCAATTTGAGAACTACAACAACTTCAATCTTTGTGAACTCTGCTCTGTGGACCACTTTAAAGGTGGCTAGAGTTACTGTCAAAAGCCTAGTAGCACCGCTAGATCTGTATCACGGGCACAGTAGCCTTCAGTGTGTAGTGCTAGCTAGAGATTTGGGACCGCCCTGGCCAAGAGCACAGGCCCCCACTAGCAATCTGTTTCCACCGCTTGAGATGGTGTGTTTTGTTTCACCTAACACTGCCTGTTCCACCCTAACTCTTCCTCCGTAATAGTACAGGGTGGTGTGCTGGATGTGACACCCCGTGTGTGTCACAGTCCTTTGTCTGTACTAGTACTCCGTACAGTACGGCTGTCACAGGTTCAGGGTTTCGGGCTTAAGCCGAGCAACACTCAATCTAACTTCACTTCTTATGTTATCTTAAGTGTAAGCATTCTGAGTATCCGCACCTCAATATATAGTCGGCACTATATATCCCACAAGATATACCCGGAACGGTCACGGTGTCGGAACGGTCTAGAGTCTAGCTACCTGTGGCACTCGGTGTGTCACAACACGAACTTACGGGTCAGTCATCAGTCCAGTGTTGGCTACCTAGATATCTGTCATAGGGGCCTGCACCGGGACTCCCGGTCAGGGCTGCCTATACAGATTTCAGCACACCACCCCAACACTGTGGGTGGTGACTGACAGGTAAGTCAGAAAAGTCAAGATAAGGTAGGGCAGGAGCTAGGGTGACAGACCTAACTGCTAATCAAACTGTGCAATTCTGAAACACAAATTCGAACCCTCTAGCTAGCACAAATGCAGAAACCCACGGGCAAGGAGCTCCCACCAAACAACTGAAAGGCATTGTGTCAGCAAACCATATTTAAAGATTGTAGTTGTCAAAGTAGAAAGCATAAAACCAAATTGAAGACCATGTTGAGGTCACAGTACATCTCAGCACACCACCAGAGTGGTGTACTGCCCGGCAGAGCAAGAATAAAAGCTACTCGGGGTCAAAGTCCAGAGGGGCACCGTCACCACAATGCTCACGGCAGTAGCCTTGTCGCAAACGCGTGCATATGATGGTACAATCTCGGAATCGAACGAACTTAACACTCGCGACTGATCCTAAGCATCATTAATATCCACTGGTGCCGGTAACTAATCGAGCAATTCTCAACACAGCATAAGATCGTAGAGCTACAAAATTTCTAAAATTCTGATACCCTGTTATCGAACGCTGAACTCTTACATGCAAGCCCAGATTCCAACATGAAAAAGTATGAAAACAGCAGTAAAATATATCCATCAGAATTGATATTATATCACAAAACACGAATTATTGTGTGTACAAAAGCTGTGAGCAGAACTGTCTTAGCACTCTAGCACTGGCACGCGAACAGCCACCTAGTACTTGCGAAGGCAAAACAATAATGAGTCCACTAGCCTGACCTTCGGTCAGAGTCTACTTATATCTCAATGTCCTGTCACATTTCCCAAAACCGTAACGGGTTCTAGCCCTTAAATCTTCATCTGGCCAATGGAAAGTCATTATCCCATGCCGGCTCTAACAATGTTACCGTTTACCGCATTCTGACTGACACGTCAGCGGCAAAGGAGTCACTGCCATCTTCGTCTTATCATTCCCTGGTCACCTGATGGTGACTATATCTTCTCTGACAAGTCTGCATCTCACAGATGGTCATCTTCGTAAAGCCTGTCATGCTGTCACCACTGTCATGCGTGTCACCAGCTGAACAAACCCGGCGCGGTACCATGAGAAGCCGGCGTTTGTTACAGCTGTCGCAAACGCGTGCATATGATGGTACAATCTCGGAATCGAACGAACTTAACACTCGCGACTGATCCTAAGCATCATTAATATCCACTGGTGCCGGTAACTGATCGAGCAATTCTCAACACAGCATAAGATCGTAGAGCTACAAAATTTTTAAAATTCTGATACCCTGTTATCGAACGCTGAACTCTTACATGCAAGCCCAGATTCCAACATCCCCCATCTGTAGCTGCTGCGTGCAGTAGCACAGACTCAAATGTGGGCTTGCTCAGCATACTGGGTCGTATCACCATCTGCCATGAACTTGCCCAAACTGAAAGTGAACATACCAATGCCTTCACCTTCTCCGCCTTGTAACATTCTGGCTCTGACCAGTGGGTTCTTGAACACCAAGACCCACATACACCTGCGGCCAATAGGTCCATGTTCCAGATGCCCAATCACATGCAAGCGTCCTGTCTGACTCAATCGTCTGAAGTACGCAGCCCTGCTCTCGGTCATGTCTGTTAAATAGTAAGATGGAACATGGACACATGCCACCACACGACTGGCCATTACTGCCAACGGGAACGCGATATCCAGCGCTGCGAACCAAGGCGAAGTCACCATTGCGTCACAGACACCATACTTCTCCTTCCATATGCGATAATTACCCGGCTGAAGTGCATCATGCGCCTCAGGCCAACCCAACTGAGAGTTCCAGTCATTGTTCATGAATTTCAACTGCGGCCATTGCTCTACCATCACCTCACTGATGACCCCAGTGCCTGCCCACGGGTCCCACACGCCATTGACGGACTTCCAGTCCACCTCTGTCGCCAAACGCCTCACCTCAGAGGGCACTGTGATAACCAGTTCGAGCCCCCACTGCAGCGCGCTAGCTTCTCTCACCTGAGCCTTAGTCATGTGCCTCAACTCTCCTCGTCTTTCAACTTCTTCTTCAGCCAGCGCAGGCATAAGAGGTGCATCCCTCAGATGTCTTGCCATGGCCTTCTGTTCCCGATATTTCTTGCTCAGCACCGTGCGATGCCCCTCATTCCAATGCCCTGGCATGAAGATCTGCACAGCCTCAGAGAGCTTGTCCTGTCTTCCCCAATCAATCTGATCAGGCATGCCCAAGAACATGTCCTCCTCCTTCAACAGCATCTCTCTTGATGAAATGGCATGCCAAGGCTGAAACTTGGTTCCCTTCACCACCCGACGAGGACCCACGTCTGCTGGCAACAGGCGCATCTCCGCCGACAGCTTCTCATTCAACTGCTGCTCCTTCATGCCCAATTTGTCCTCTAGGGCACCGGAGCTGTCGTCTTTCTGGGTCTGCACCTCGGCATTGGCGGCTTGCATCCCCACGCCTGAGCACATGGGGCATAGCCACTCGCCTTCTGGTACTCCATCCAGTGCTGGGGTCAGACACCACAAGTGATACCCCCTGTTGCATGCGTCACACAACAGCATCTCTGCCTCCCCATCGGTCTTCCTGCAAACTTCACATGCTAGGTGCTTACTGGGAACGGCTGCACTGCAGTCATACTGATCCTTCACCTGTAGGTGACATGGCGCGATGCTCTGCACGGTGCTCTTCTCTCTTAACTTGGTGGCGTCCTCAAGCACCACCACACCATCTCGCTGTATCTTGACCAGCTTCAGGATGGCGGATTTGGTCGCGACTTCCATGCCGCTGCGGGGCTTCTGCCTGATGTAGACGAAATCGCCCACCTTGAACTGGTGTGGACTAGGCTCGTAGCCCCCACCCCTTCTCCCTTCGTAATGTAATGTATCACGATGCTGTGCGACCTCCAGGCTGCAACCAGCGTGTACCATCAATCGCCTCACCACCTGTGCTCTCTGGTGGAGGTCCTTGACTCTGTCATCCTTCTCATCTTCGACCTCAGCAGCAAAATCCATGCTGGGCGCCCGTTTCAAATCAGGAGGCACTACTGCCTCCTGAGCGAACAACATGGTGAAAGGCGCAACCCCCGTGGACTCCTGGCGTGCTGCATTATAGCTCAGCACTAACGGCCAGAGCTGCTCATCCCATTCATAATGGGTGTGCATTTATTTTGGAATAGAAAAGTGACCTTCCTGGAATAGAAAATAAAAATTTTATTAATTAATGCAGCCTGAAAATTTTATACCGTCCCTCGAAAAATTATTATAACAATGATGCCAAAGGGATATATGTATATCGGGAAATATTGGGGGAAACTTTCGTTTTTTTATTCGTCCACGAAAAAGACGATATGTGGCATGGCAGTTCAATTTCATAGTTAAATTTTTTATGCAAATTTCCTGAAGCGGTGAACAAATTCCTAGATATAACATTTTTAAAAATTTGGTACCTTCGAGCAGTCACTATATGCAATGCCTTGGGGGCAAGGGGGTCATACAGGTGCCCCGACTACCTTGGGGGGGGCGAACATTGCTTTGGGAAATGTCATATGTTAAGTACACGACCCCCTCAGAATATAAATTTCTCTTTCGTGGATATAACTGGCGATAAGAGGCTGGAGATATCGAATGTCGAAAACTGTAGCTGATGTGGCGCAATGCAGTTCCCATCTTCGATGCAGTACGTGAGACATTAGTCGGAGAGAATTCGGTATTATAAAGATATTCATCTTAACCGTTCGCTGAAAACGTGTAAATTTTTCTACTTAATCGTGCGCACCCGCGAAAAAGGTTGAAGTGGTTTACGCCACATTTCTTGGGTGGCATATGACTGCTTTCTCGGGACTTGCGTTTATATATTTTGTTGAGAGAATCTTCAAAGGGAGACGACAGACGCATACGTGATACTCGTACAGTACAAACGCTTCCAATTTCCCCACTGACGAAACACTTTCCCCATTGTCGTATTACGGGTACAGATGCGATTTATTAAATATGCACTTTCGACTTACCGCGGAACGCTCTCTCTCTCTCGCAGCGAGACCCTGTCCTGCCAAGTGAAGATCTTTAAGATTGTGTGCACATCTAAGTAACTTACTTGTATCTAATATTATCACATATTCCTACTGAGTCAGTGGGTATCCGCATCGTGCGCAATGATAACCCCGTTCGCTACTTTTGGAAGTTGCGAAAATCGTAAATTCACGCTCACTATACCCACATGAACGCGCCAGCCCTTAGCGAGATTTGTAGTGGGCTTTTCAGTGTATACGAATTGCCGTTAAAAGATAACGCATATTAGATAATATTTTGCTAGTCGCTTCCCTCATCCGCTGCGCACGCACGCTTGCAGGCGAGCGCGCGGATGAGGGAGGAAACCCTAGCGAAAATGTGGACGCGGTTGACATCCGCGTTTTCGCTAGAGCTGACAGCGCGCTGTCAGATGCTCAAAATATGTTCCTTATGCATATATGATATGCGTGGAAGGTTTGTGATATGCAAGATGCGTTTATGCGATGCGTATGTCGAGCGGTTGGCTCGATGCGTGCCCAATGACCCCCGTCCATGCGCGGCGTCCCAGACCCCAGGTTGTGCACGGATCTCGCGCGCGCAAAAAATATGTTGTTCCTAACGCACCTCTTAATCAGTATGCTAAGTTTTGGTGCTTCGTATTTATTTCTCAGACCTGTATCTCACGCAGCTGGACAGTGACTTACGGGCCCCCGTCTGAGCGGGTACGAGCCAGCGTTGTGTTTTGATATCTTTTTCGGCCGCACATGGACGAGGTCGGACACGTCATGACTTTCGGAGATCGAAGTGACAATATAATTATTGTGTCGACTGATGACATCTTTGAAGAAACTTTTATATTTTCAGAAGGAGGTGGGGGAAATTTTGGGAAATATCATTCTTGAAAGGCGGAAGAATTTTTGAGGCAGATCTGTAAATTAAAATTCAGAATTCAAATTTCTATTCCAGGAAGGTCACTTTTCTATTCCAAAATAAAGATATTCCGAGACCCTTCTCCAAGGCAAGCTTCTTAAAGCAGAACTTCATAGTGCGTACCACCCTCTCGGTAAGCCCATTGCCTTCTGGTGAATCTGGCGAGGTAACCCGCCGGTCGATCAGGCAGTCTCTGCATAGCTGCTTGAACTCGCCTTCAAACTCCTTCCCTCCATCCACCAAGCATTCCGCTGGCGCGCCAAACACAGCAAGTACATGACTGCGGAACGCCGCTGCGATGGTACTCGCCTCCTTGTCAGGAATGGGAACGCAGATTATGAACCTGGTATAGTGCTCAGTCATGATGAGCACTCGGTTGTTGCCAGACTTGGTCTCTCTCCTCGAGGGCCATGCCAAATCCAGCGACCAGCGATACATGAACGACACGATCTCAAGGGGGATAAACATGCCACCTCTCTCGCATAATGAGTCTTCACACGCTGACAGGTCTCACACTGGGTGACCACAGCCTCCACGTCTTTCTTCAGATCGGCCCACCAATGGCGCTGCCACAGGAGATGCTGCGTACGTCTTATGCCCCAATGTCCAGTTCTGGAGTGGTATTCCTTTACCAACGCGAGACGGTCAGCAGGCTTAGGTATTCTCACCTCCTTGCCTGACATGGTGACCATGTAGATCTCGTCCGTGGCCTCGTCCCATCGATGTCGTGCTGCTCGCCTTCTTACTCGGCGAACTTCCTCTTCTGGCAACCTCACTCCTCCATTGGACTTCAACCATCTGAGGCACCATGCATCATCGTGTACGTCTCTATGCTTGTCACGGTCTGACTGCTGCTCAGCCACGCTGGCCATCAGGTTCTCGAACCTGGTGGTACACGTCAACCTGGGGAGCCTCATCTCTGACTCTCTGGCAGGCGGACTCCAGGCAGGCACATCCACGTGCGCTGCTGGGGTTGCGCCCTCCTTCACGAAGTGGTTCTCATGCCTCTGACGATACTGCGCCATGGTGTAGAGCTGCCACTCGTTCTTCTTCTTCTTCTTGGTTCCAGCCTTCTGTCGCTGGGCTCCAATTCCTTCTGCGCCTTTCTGCCCTTGCGAGCACATTATCCGCAGCTTCTCCTCCCAGTCGCGATGGGTCATAGTCTTCGCCACCTGCTGGGTGTATGCGTTCGAATTCTCAACCCATTCCGCCAGCAAAGCTTGCCTCTGCTGAAGGTCCGACCTCTCGTGGTCTGCCCAGTTGTTGTCTACAGCGATGGGCTGTCCTGGGGAATTCTCCGCCTCTGGGGATTCCTTGCTGTGAGGAAGCCCCTTCCTGCTTGCTTCTGCGACTGCCATCAGCAGTTCCATTGCTCTGCGATCCATGGCCAGGCCCAGAATGCTCGCCAATTCTACGTCGCTTAGGCCATCGGCCATGCGTAGCTCACTTGCGCTGTAGCCCATGGCTCGCGTCTTCTCTTCGAGGTTCACTTCTCGAGATTCTTCCTCGGCGTCTTCGCCGTCCTGGTTGCGCACCACGGTGCCCATCCTCGCTCTTCTGAACGCTCTTGACCCTTGCGTCGCCATGATGGTGGGTAATGCCCTCAATGGTTCTCCCACCACGTTCACCACGTAGTGAGGCGCGCGGTCTGTCCTTATCACTGGCCTGGGATGCCAGCCCTTGCATATGATTGACGATACAATTCGTCCTTCTGGTCTCACCACCTTGCTCATGACGGAGCGAAACTGGTGGCTCTGGAACAAGTTGCTCCAATACGCTCGCAATCGATGTGCGTAAGCGCCTGCTTGTGCTGCATCAAAGGACACTGGTCTACCAATGACGCTGGCAATGTACGGGAACACCTCGTCCCTGATCTTGGTTCCAGGTCTGTGTGACAACGGAGAAACATTTTCCAGGATATAGCCTGGAGGCCTCTGCCGCTGCAGCTGCTGGAGTGTGGACAGAAGCCTGACCACTTCATAAAATAATTTGCTGTGCCTGCCATCCAGGCCTGTGAGTGTTCCAGCAGGGGAGAGATCCTGACATGGGAACCCACATACCATGACCCACTGGCGTCCTTGAAGAGCTCCTGCTCGTATGAAGTCGGCGCTGGTGGTCTCGCGCAGATCTTGGGGTAAAGCCCCAAGCTCTATTGCATGGGGCGAGATGAGGTCAGGGTATCGTCTCAGCAATGCCGCGCACCTGGCTCTGGCAACTGTCTGACTGCTCGGGGATATGTCCTGATACAGGTAGCGATCCACCTTCATCCCACTGCGGAGCAACATTTCTAGCCCAGCACATAGGCCTCCACATGGCTCGTAGCACACCACGCCTTCCTGCCGAGCTTGTGAGAAGAATCGGCTGCCCAGCACCCTGGTGTCGACCTTCTCGGGCTTCAGGATGCGCTCACCTTCAAAGTACTCATTGCTGTACACAGCAGGGCTTCCCTCGCCATGCGTGCCTCGCGTTGGCCTAACCAGGCTCAGCGCCTTCCAAGCTGCTCTGGCTAGCCTCCCAGAGTCGGTCACCAGCTCGGGCAAGTCAGTGTCGAACATGTCCCCCTGATTGCATTCTAATTCCTCGTGGTGGTGCAAATCGAACAGACGATGCACTGGTCCTGTGCCCAGCTGCTCCATGGCAGCCATCCTGCAGTAGTTGGCAACCTGCACCTCTGGCGTGGCCTCTTCCCCTGGGAAGGTATCCCCAGCCAACATAAAGCACAAGTGATCACCGAAGTCCTTCGCGTGGACTTCCCCCACGCCTGCGTGTAACGCAGTCACCTTCTCCCTTTCATGCCTCGCTCCAGTCTCATCCGTCGTGGATGGCAGTGGGTAGCGAGATGGCACGTCAGCGTTGCTGTTCTTGGCGCCTGGCCGATACTTCACAGTGAAGTCGAACTCCTGCAAACTGATTGCCCAGCGCAGGTGTTGCCCTTGGAGATCAGCCTTCTCCATCAGGGTGGTGAGCGGTGAGTGGTCGGTCACCAAGGTGAAGTGGACTCCATGCAAGTACTGCCTCAGTGTGCGCACTGCCCATACCACTGCGAGCATCTCCCCTTTGAAGCTGGCGTACTGTCTTTCCGTTTTACTCAGAGATCGGCTGATTGCCATACAAATGTATTCCTTCCCATCATCGTCCTTCTGGCCCAGCACTGCGCCAATGCCATAGGTGCTCCAATCAGTGTACAATATGAGAGGTCTGTCGTAGTCGATGGGCCTCAGGCACCTCCCAGAACAGAGAGCATCCTTAAGTTCTTGGAGTGCTTGATCTTGCTCCTTCCCCCAGGCTGCCTTGATGTCAGTGACCTCCTTCTTGAGCAGGTCATTGAGAGGGCGGGCCATCTCAGAGTAGTTTGGCCCCCCTGGCTCACCCACCAGGCCCTTATAGTAGTTCATCATGCCCAAGATCGAGCGGAGCCCAGTCTTGTCCTGAGGGCTTGGAAGCTCTTGTATGGCCTTGCATTTGGCTTCTTGCGCGCCAATGGAGTTGTGACCAATGCGATAGCCCAGAAAGTCCACCGTGGCTGCACCAAAGGTACTCTTGCCTGCATGCAAACGGATGCCAGCATCCCCCAAGGTGCGAAGTACGTCCTCAACGTCCTTCAAATGCTGCTCAGGCGTGGAATCCGTATAGACCACTACGTCATCGACGTACGCCACCGTGCAATGCTGCAAGTGCCGTAACTCGTAGTCCATGATTCTTACGAACGCAGAAGTAGCTCCAGCTGCACCAAAAGGCATCGAGGTGTATTGGTACAACTGATTCTTCCACCAAAACGCCGTCTTGCTCCTGTCCTCTTCCGTAGCCATGGGAATCTGGTGGAAAGCTTTGGTGGCATCCAGCGTGGTCTTGAACTTGGCCTTGGCCACCTTCTGGTAGAGCTCCTCTGGTCGGTGCGGCAGCGTGTTGTCTTTGAGGGAGTGTCGATTGACACCCCTGAGGTCCACGCAGAACCTCGTCTGAGTCCACAGGCCAGTCTCGTGATCCTTCTTGCCAGCTACGACCACGTTGCTCGCATGCCTGCAATGCTTGGCTGCTGGCTCTATGAAGCCATACTCCAAAAGTTCCTTGCAATGAATATCGATGATTTCCTGCTCGCCCGGACTGTACTTCCTAGGTCTCTGGTAGGCGGCCTTGGATTCGTCTACGAAAGGGATGGAGAACGTGTTGTGCTCCGCTTTACCCTTGTAGCCTTTCAGATCGTGAGGACTGTTGGCAAAGGTGGTCTTGCACCTGCGAAGAACATTCCGCATTTCCTCCCAGTGTTCCTCCTTGAAGTCAGGATGTCCTCCAAACGTGGCATTGAGCTCAGTGTCGAGCCACGCTGCCTCGTCCTTGGTCACCGTCGTGTCACCCAGAGGTTGAAGCTCGTCCAGCACGGTGTACGGCAAGACCTCATCCTGCTCCGCGACATTGGCCACCCAGCCAGGCTCCCATTGCCTTGAGGATCGCTGAGCCTCCCAGGAAGTGCAGGGGGACGAACCCCAGGCGCTGCGTGTGGGTGATGTGACACCATAAGTGGGCGCACCCTCGGTCATCTTGCCAGCGACCCACAAGATTCCGCACAATAGCAGAAAAAATCGCAAAATTCGGTTGAAATGCGCTGCGGCTGCCGGCGAGTGCGAAGCGAAGAAGCACGCCACGACTCTCCACCCCCCGTGCGCTAAGCGAGTACTCCCACCAGCAGCAGTGAAGCTTACGACTGCAAGGACAAGCGCCACGTAGGCGGCTTGCGCGACGCGATGAAGGCGGAGATTGCGTCGTAGTTGCGCCCAGCGCGCCGCGAAGCGAGGCTTGTCCAACCTGGCGGGCAAAGCGGGCAAGTGCACGCGGCCCAACAAGAAGACTTGTGACCAGCGCAGGGTCGGAACGGTCCATCCACGGCCATGTTGAATGTGACCGGCGTCAAGCGGGCAATGCAAGGGACCGGAGCCGTGGCATGCCACGTCTCCAGCGTAGATGTCGGCACAAACCCAAAGCCAGGCGAGGACCATGAAGAGGAGGACGATCACACACTGTGACCAGCACGCCAAGGAAACGACCACCATCCGAAGGGGCATCACCACCCAATCCCCTGCACGCACGCGGTGCACGCCAGCATAGACGCCTGTGGCGCGCAAGATGAGGAGCCCAACGTACCAAACGCAGGCTAGGGCCCATGAGACCCAGATGTCATAAGATGCACGAAGAGGGTAACGTCGAGCAGTCGACCACCATACGGGCAGCTGGTGCAAAAGCGAGGCCACGAAACGCCTCCACCAAACTTGAAAGGGGCACCATGACAGGTGCCAGGCTACTGTACTGCCTCCCACATCGCCCATATGGCGACCACGGGAATGGGACCGCGTCCCAACCACCACCAAACCACTGCACTGCCTGCAAACGTGATACACGCTCGCAGGACACCTGGCCGTAAGTGGACCGCCCGTGCAGGCGGCCCACGGCCACAGCGTTGGTCGTTCACCAGGGCCACCCGCCCGCTGCGCCCGGGGAGCCCTGCTGAAAATGCGCCTGCCTCTGCGCCTCACGCTGTTCGTCCGTGTGGCGTTGAAACGCCTGCGTCTCCGCGCTGCATATCGAAGCTGGAGAAGGAGGACACCGCGACGTGAGACCGGCCGGTATCCTGGAATCCCTTGGTGCATGAACGACATGGGTAGCGGCCCCATGGCGATCTACAGCAGGGGCAGATGCGCGTGCAGCGCCGCCTGCGCCTGACTGTCTACGAGCAGGGGGGTCTCGAACCTCGTGCACATTCCTCCGTGAAGCCGCATCCATGTGCTCGGGTCGCTCGGCCACGTGAGCCTGACGGGCGGGCGGTGGCGGCGGCGGCGGCGGAAGACGCAGCGCCTCCAAGGCCCCTAGGGCTGGCATCAACCATGGCGCGGCCGAATGCCTGGTCCCCCATTGCAAGGAAGTGAACTTCCGGTCGTCTCGCTCGAAGTACTCATTCGTGAACTCAGCTTGCCAAGAAAGACACCGCTCGTCCTCCAAGAAGATGTAGTACACGGGCGTGGCACCCGGATGCGCCATGCAGCGCAGCACATGCGCCGCTTCAATCTCCACGTACTTGCACAGCGCGAACGCGACGTTCCGCGCATGACCCCCCGGCAACCTGTGCCCCGCGTCACGGTGCGACAAATCAGCCCAGGCTGAAGTCATGGCCTCCAGGAGGCCGGAAGACGTAGTCTGTCCCCCAAGAGGGAGACGCCAGCCCTTGTCCCCGCACGCGATGGTCTTGTTGTGCTTCCTCTCGACTTGGCTGGTGATGCCCGGACGATTCCGCATCCTGAGACCTCTCTCCTGGTTGCACACGCCAAGCTGGTACATGATGCGCCGTTGCCTGCACTGATCATAGTCCGTCACGCGAAACCGTATCATGAAGACAGTGAGGTTGCGGCGATCCTTCAAGGCTTCCACCTCCTCCGCGGACAGGAATTGGCACAACGAGTGACCAGATGCTGTGGCCATTTGTGTAGCGTCGTAATCTGACTCTGTTGGGGATGGAGGCACCCACCCAGGAGCCCGAGGCAGAGGACCCGCCCTCGGCGGACTCGGAGGCGTAGGAGGTGGGCCTCCCGAAGAAATTGACGGGGAGCCACGCGGAACACGGAAAGAGTTCGCCCACGAGCCAGCGTTGGTCATGGCAGACGATGCGGAGGGCGACCTCCTACGAGGAGGGCTGCTGTCAAGATCTGACGACACCAAATCCTCGGTCTCATCATGACCGCTGGATGAAGGCGACGGAGTGCGAGCGTACGCCATGCGCGCGAAGCGAGATGGCGAATGGCCACTGGGCCTGGCCCGAGACGGCCCCGCGACAGCTTGAGATGGTCGTGCACTCTGCGACGAACGAGGTGGCGAGTGGCTGCTCGACCTGGCGCGAGATGGCCCTGCGACAGCCCGGGATGGTCCTGCTCCCGCGGCAGGAGCAGGTGGCTGCGCAGGGGCTCGCTTGGTGAGCCTGAAGTTGGCCAAGTTGTTGGGCGGTGGTGGCCTACGCTGCGCATCTGCATTGAGCGCCTCTTGGCCCTGCCGCCTGGTGTTGGATGCCTTGAGCATCTTCCTCATCTCCCCCAAGCGCACGTACTCTTGAGCAGCGGCATTCTGGGAGAACACCCTACCAGTTCCCCCAAGACCATCTCCCACCGGGTAGTACTTGGTGCTCGAACCCAGAACGATGAGCTCCAGAGGTGGCGCTAAGCTGCCATATAGATCGTACTGTTGGAGGACGCCAGTCGAGAGGGACTCTATGTCCACCGGGCGGAGGTACCTGAGCAGCTGGTACGTCCAGACACCAGCGCTCTCGTACCAATGAGGGAGCTGAAGCTCACCCAGCAACTCCTCACTGTTGTACACTCGCGCATGATCCAGCGTGCAGCGCATCAGCTCGAGGTGCTGCGTGGCTGTACTTGGTTGTACACAGAGGACACGCTCCTTCAGATCCCACATGAGGGTGCCAGCGACCTCACCACTGGGGTACGTAAACAGCTCCTGGAGCGTGTGCTGCAGTCGCTGGATTGAGTTGAGGCTATCGAGCGCTCTGCCTTCTTCCCTGGGCTTGACGACGTCTTGCTTGTTGGCAGGGGATGGCACGTGTGTCATATAGCTCCCCTTGAGCACCCAACAGTCATTATCCTCGTCGTGATCCAACTTCTGGTCCACATACAGCCAGTTAGGGGGCAACAGCTGTTCCACCATCACCCACTTCTGCTCGAGGCAGCGGACGAACTCCACGCAGACATGCTCCTGGGAAGGTCTAGCTGGCATGTCCTCCGGGAGCTCCTGAAGGATGCGGCAAAGACGCGCCACATGGTGCCGGTCCAGGTACAGTCTCTGGTCCGCCCAGTTGTGGTCAAGATGAGCGCCCAGAGGTGGACGACCCCCGGTCAACTGGCTATCGGTAATCCACTTCGTGCGCCCACCCACCCAGGGGTTTGGTGCTGCGTAAAGTTGCGCAAGCATGCGCTCTGACCCTGCCAGCTCGACGGACGTCAGCGACGCCAGGTAGCTCCTTCGGCCTCCTTCAAGCGAACACGTGTGAACGCGAGATGCCGCCTCGACCTCTGCGCGTGTGGCGACTCGGGGTCTAGGGGGCGCAGCAGATGGCCCTGACGAAGGCATCGGTGACCCCACCGGCGACTCATCGCCGTCAAGGATGTGCTCAGACCGAATCCCAGAGGCAGCAAATCTCTCCTCCCTCGTGCCCGAGGGTGGGCACCCCAGCCATTTGCACTCCGTTTCATGCCCAAAGATCTCCGATTGTAAACATACCACCGGGTCCAACCTCCTGGGCTGGTGAGGACGCTTGGGTGTCGTCATGTCGACCAGCGGAAGAACCACCTCAGCATCCAGGCCCAAAACCTTCGGTGCATGCGACACGGCCACGCAACTTCCCAACTTGATGTCAATCATCAGGGAGTTCTTCAGCGGCCCAGTGCCTATCAACAGGTCCCAGGAGTTCTCAGCCTCGAAGGTCACGAAGGCGTACAACCGGTGAAGCGTCATGTGCGGCGTGCCCGCTGCCAAAATGACGTCCACGTAGCAATAATGGGTGAACTTTGTGGGACTGTTGTCACATCTGGTGACCTTGGCGCCGGTGGTGGCTTCATAAATTGTGAGACCCAGCCGCCTCACAACAGAGATCGAGATGATGTTACAGTTGGCGCCGGTGTCCATGAGGATTGCCCGGTACAGCATAAGCTCGCCACCGGATGACACCAGCGCAAGCCCCTCATATAGAGTGGCATTCTGCAACTTGCAGATGGGCTGCACTTGAGCCATCAATAGCACCTGCTCGTCGGTCAGATGCTGCGTCATCTTTGCCCTCAGTGCGTCGTAGGCGGAGGTCTTGATGGTACCAGCTCGCACATGTCCATGGTCACTGAAGTCAACCACCCCCAGATCGTCCACGTAGGCAGCAGCTGCACATCGAGCGGCGGCGTTGTCGACCACCCCGTTGGGCATCTCGTCCAATGGCACCTCCTCGGTTGCACAATGTCCTGAACCGTCTGCTTCCCTTCTTACTCCTTGCGTCGCTGTGGCGTGCGTGTCTTCCAACTCATGCTCATTGACCTCGGTGGGCTGTTCGGTTGCATCATTCGGATCCTTGCCCATGAGCTCCTCCAGCGCCAAAAGGTTCTCGATGTCCTTCGGGAGATCGATGGCGTTCTGGGATATCGGGATGGCAGCAATCTGCGAGCAGGCACGCACGGAGCTGCGAAGATTGGATGCCAACAGGTGGACCTTCCTGCTGAGTACGTCGGGAGGGACGGCCCTAGGCACCTGAGCGGCCCTGTCGAACTCCTCCGGCGTCTTGCCCTGGAAGCCCCGCATCTGCTGAGTGCTGCCCAAGGCGACAGCGGCGCTGGCCTGGAGACTCGGTGCGTGATCGATGCCAACACCATGACCACCTTCCAACCCACCCCCAGCAGGGCAGTCCTGCTCATCCTCCTCGTATTCAGCCTGTTGGGTGAAGTTGGAGTCATACTCGGTCTCCGCATCGCTGGCCTCTGATCGGGCCTGTGCATCGGCGATCTTGTCATCCTTTGGAGGTGACCCTGCCTGGAGGCCTGACAATTCTGCGGCGAGTTTCTCCTTAACCTCGGCACTGGCAGCCACTTGCTGCTGCTGCTGCTGCTGCTGTGGCTGCTTCTGCTTGGCCTCCGGGAGCTTAAGCCACTCCTTGGTGGTGATCCCCATCTTGTGCTTATCAAAGCGGTGTGCGATGTTGTAGGCGCGCATCTGGGCATTCTTAACCTCGTCTGGCCACTTGGAGTTCTGCCTGTCCTTATGGAAGTTGGGCGGCACCCGGGCATCACGACACCCCGTGTAGCAGCGCTCTGGAGAGTGGGGCAGGCGCGTGAAGCACCAGTCACACTGAAACTTCTTCGAAACATCAGGTGGTGGCACCTTGCTGTAAGAAGGTTTCTGACGCTCGGCATTGTTCGCTTCCCTCACGGGCTTCTTGGCGTCGTCTCCACCATGCTGTGCCTGCTCCTTCTTCTTGGGGTCCCTGCGTCTGTCCCCAGTCTTGGAGGCAGAACCCGAGCGCCTCATGGCTGATACCAGCGCAGACAGGTCAAGCCCCATCTGTCTGGCCTCGAAGCAGGAGTACACGCAGTTGAGCCTGCGAACCAGCTCCTGCTGCAGTGTGAGGGCCCAAGCCTCTGCATCGTTCTTGAGCTTGTCCTGCACCTCCACGATCACCTCGAGGTCCTCCCAAGTAACCCTGTTGGGGGCAGGATGGCTGACACGCAGCTGCTCGGACACGCGATCTCGGTATTCTTTGATGCGCAGGCCCTTAATGCATTCCTCGATGTTCTGCCTGACGACGGAGTCCTCCACCCTCCTGCCGGTGTTGAGAGCTGCCTCCCTGCGACGACAGCTCTTCACGTAGGCGAGGCCGTCCTGCTCGTTGATCTGCGGCTTGGCGATCAAGAGATCTTCCTTCTCTTTGGTGCCCTTCATTAAGAATTTAGCTTCGAGCTCTGCAACGAAAGCCCTCAAGGCCCAAGAGTAGTGAGAATCTTCAGTGCCATCTGGCCCCGCGAGACCCCTCGTGGAGGTTCCCTCGCCTGCCCACTCATCAGACGCCTCGCCATCCTCATCACCCTCCTCGAACACCTTACAAACTGCCCAGGTTGACCCTGGCGCCAGCTCATGAAAAGGAGGCTGAGCACAACGCACAGATCCCTGGTAGGCATCTCTCATGGTAACGTCCTTCAGGACATGGCAAGCGTGTGAAGCCATGACGCCATTCTTCAGGTAGGCAGCGCACCACCAGTCATAAGCGACTGAGGTGGCATGGTCATCCCCTGCTAGAAACGATGGTATGCTGTCCCACAATGATCTGTAATCTGGTCTGGACCCAGCGAAGGCCTCCTTCTGCTGCTGACTGAGCGCATGGTAAGATGCTGACTTCATGTACCTACGCTTCCTGGCCTCAAAAGCCCGCTGGACTTTCGCAACCATGTCCACGAAACGCCTGATGAAGAGCGCTCTGTCCTCACTCTTACTACCGGTGTACTGGAGTCTGACGTCTTCCTTGTCAAGTGAGTGGCTCTCCTTCTCATAGTGATCCATCTCGTCTACGTCGTCAAACGCAAAGAGAAACTGGTTTGCAGGCGCTGAGGCTACTACTGCTGCTGCGAGTGCTGTTGCTTCTAGCGCTGTTGCTGCTGGAGATGGCGGTGCGGAGGGAGTGGTTTCTGAGCCCGACCCCTCTGCGCTCATATATTCCGTGTCAAGGTCCTGACTGGCCCGCCCTCGTGCCAGCCGTCGTGCCTCACGTTCTCTGGAATGGACAGAGGCAGCGCTTAGCTCTGCCTCTCCCTCCGTGGTGAAGTACTGTGTTGATGCTCAGTCAACGGGACCAAGGGCGAGTCCCCCCTCTCAGCGCAGAGCTCGTTCCCCAGTAGACTGGAGGCTTGTCTCAGACTGGCTCAGGCCAGTGCACTGAGTGCCCCTGGATTCGCCTTGCTGAACAAGTGAAAGAACGAAACGCGTGTGGGCAGCGAATGCCTAAAGGTCCAGCACTGTGCTTCAGCGCTCTGAATCAGCAGCAGATGCAGAGTATTCGTGCGAGGAAAATTAAAGCTGGGCCAGTGTGCTGAGCACTTCTGGATTAGCTGGGCCAGAGTTCATCAAGAGCACAACGACAGTGAGGGCAACTCCACAACACCAAGAAATAGCACTGATATGCAGCGGTGTGAGCTAGGCCAGTGTGCTGAGCACCCCTGGATTCACAACACCACTGCTAATCAAGGAAACCATGGCTGGCATGTAAGCTCACTCCCCAGTCCAGTCCAATAAACAAGTACCAGGTCGCTGACAAAGTTGGAAGCTAAGCCAGTGTGCTGAGCACCCTGGATTCGCAGCACTACTGTTGATTCAGAAGGTGGCCCGTGACACGAGGGCCTCACCGGCTGACCAATACTGTAGAAAGGATCGAAGAATTCTCCAACACATCGTGATAAGGCAGCAGAAGGTCACTCCAGTAGTGAGCAGCACTCCAGACTGGAAACGTAATTAACTATGAATCCACCAGGTCACTGTGTCACACCAGGGAATAGACCACTCAGTTGTCGCCTTCAGAGTTGATGCTGCTGCCAGTCCTCTAGCAAGCTCTTCCTCTGCTTCAGGCTTAGGCCAGTACACCAGGGGTGTCCCTGGATTAACCGTCAGACAAGGTGGAGCTGCCCAAGAAACCGTAAGTTGCAGTTCCAGACATAGAGCAGTGATTCACTGCTGATCCACTTCTTCGCTGGTAAATAAAAGCAGATGTCGCCGCTAATTAGCTCACAGGCCAAGCACACCTGCCTTTCAGCTAAGCCAGTACACCAGGGGTGTCCCTGGATTCACTTCAGACAAGGTGGCCAGCTGGAGAGCCCACTGGAAGATAGTTCATCAAGGTGCACATTAGCTGTTGATCCACTCTTAGCCGGTAAGACAGGGCAGATGCCGCTGCTGATTAGCTCCCAGGTGACACACACCTGCCTTTCAGTTAAGCCAGTGCACCAGGGGTGCCCCTGGATTCACTTCAAGCAAGGTGGTCAGCTGAAAGAACCACTGAGAGCTGCTCATCCAGGTGTACATTAACTGCTGATTGACTTTGTCGCCGCCGCCGCCCAAGCTCATGCCGTGCTGATTAGCTCAAAACTGAAGGACACCTGTCAGCAGCTAGGCCAGTGCACCAGGGGTGCCCCTGGATTCGCTGAAGAACAAGGTGTTGAGCATATCACTGTGCAGAAGGAGACCGCTCATGACTAGTGAATTCAAAGCTGATCCGTCGCCGCCGTCACTGGAAGCTCTTTCAGTGCAAGTACCACCAAGTTCAGGGAAGAAAAAGGTTCCGCCAGTGCACCGTGGGTGCCCCTGGAGTCGCCTGACTTCCGAATCCGCTCTTTCAACTGCTGCTGACTTCTCGCCAAAGGGCCTTCACTTCCGGATTAACACTGAAATAAAAAGCCGCTCCGCGCAGGACATTATTGTTTTGAAAAAGTATGAAAACAGCAGTAAAATATATCCATCAGAATTGATATTATATCACAAAACACGAATTATTGTGTGTACAAAAGCTGTGAGCAGAACTGTCTTAGCACTCTAGCACTGGCACGCGAACAGCCACCTAGTACTTGCGAAGGCAAAACAATAATGAGTCCACTAGCCTGACCTTCGGTCAGAGTCTACTTATATCTCAATGTCCTGTCACATTTCCCAAAACTGTAACGGGTTCTAGCCCTTAAATCTTCATCTGGCCAATGGAAAGTCATTATCCCATGCCAGCTCTAACAATGTTACCGTTTACCGCATTCTGACTGACACGTCAGCGGCAAAGGAGTCACTGCCATCTTCGTCTTATCATTCCCTGGTCACCTGATGGTGACTATATCTTCTCTGACAAGTCTGCATCTCACAGATGGTCATCTTCGTAAAGCCTGTCATGCTGTCACCACTGTCATGCGTGTCACCAGCTGAACAAACCCGGCGCGGTACCATGAGAAGCCGGCGTTTGTTACAGCTGAACCACCGTCGCAGCACCCAGGGAGTGCAGTATCGCATCCAGAGTGACGGGGTCCAGCTCGGAGACACCAGGGTAGATGCACAAATCCCCCCTGCACAGCACAGGCTAGGGTGCAGCCTGGCCCGATACCTGCACAGGGTCGATGTCATTGGCCGCCGTGTAGGCGGCAGCTCCCACTCCCATGATCGAGATGAAAGGATGAGAGAGATGAAGTAATGAAACCCCCACGGACCCGCGTGTGCGGGGAAGCCCCATGACGGCTTGCCACAACCGTAGGCGCTGGAAGCACCACCAGATTGAGGCACGTGGGCTGCTAACTCCGACGCATGATTTGCCGAGATGGCCGGAGTCCGCGGCTTCACAGCGAAGCTGCCGTCTGCGAAGTCCTCGTAGTCGTCGGTGTCGTAGCCAGTCAGGTCAACCGGCCGCGACCGCGGCGTGGTTGACGGCCTCCACAACTCCCGCGAACTCACCGCCCGATTCCTTCGTAGTAGTCACCCGCGTCGATTAAAGGGTCACGGGTGAGCCGTAGCCGTAGAGCTCAAGTAGCTCCTTCTCATTCTCCAAGCAAGACATGCATAGCAGGGGCCGGCACGGCGGACGCCGATGCCGCCGCACCACCTGCCGGAACCTGCTCCTCTGGCGTGATCCCCGCCTCGGCAGGGCCACACACCAGAGCCGAAGCCCGCGGCTCAATGCCTCCAGGCGGCGGGAAAGATGCGTGAGTGTAATGCACCTTTGGCTCCACCGCTGCGTTGACCTCCGCCGCGAGGTCGTCCAGCCGCTGGAGGATGTCGTCACCGGACGTAGCCGTCACCGGTGGCGCCGCGTCAACTGAGAAGCCGTAGGCCGACACGTCGATGCCCCCCACAACTCCCCCGCACAGCACCGCTGGCGGACCGTACGCCGTCGCCGCGCGGGCAAACGCCTCAGCCCCATCATCTGCCGCCTCCTGGAAAACAGCACACATGGCGAGCGCACGGACGCCCTCCGCATCCTCCTCGTCGATGGGGACGCAGAAAGCCGCGGCGGAGGTGGGGGAATGTTGGCGACCGCCAAGAGGGCAGTCGCGGTAGAAGTGGTAGAGCTCCTTACCAGTCTTCTTGCAGCGGGTACACAGCGGCTTCGCCCGCTGCTCGTCACGATCGTAGCCCACCGCCGGTGGGGATTGGACCCCCATGCGGAAGCCCCGCGGCGACTGCCCGCGCTGCTGCTGCCGGCGCTGCCCGTGCTGCCGCTGCGGCGGGTCCCGCTGCCGCTGCACCACCTGCGGAGCCGCCTCGTACCGTTGCTGAACCAGCTCAGTCAACTCTTTGATCTTGTCCAGCAGCGCCTGGTGCTCGCTGCTGGTGAGCAAGAGCCGACGTGCCACCACCTGCGGGCTTGGCCAGGAAGGCCTTCCCGACGTCCGTCTGCGCCCATGCCTGGTAAATCTCGACGACCAGGGAGCGCAAGGCCACAAGGGAAACCGACGCAAGGTCGGCCACCATGGGGTAACGCACCTTGACCGCGGCGTAGAATACCGGGTCAAGCCTGCTGTACAGGCTGAGCTTCCTGGTTGCCTCGGTGGGTGTCCAGTCGGCCGCCTTGTTATCCCGCACCAAACGTTGTTCCCGAGCCAAGATCGGCTGCGGGTCAACGTTTGCGGGATAACTCAGCGCGGCATGCTCCTGCTGGAACGATTCCCGTAACGCCACCGGTACGCTGCGCTTCACAATTGTCAAGGCTCGCTATGCGAGCGATATGTATGGCACGGCTATTATTGAACGACAATAGCACGCGCAAGAGTTTGGTGGGTATGAGTGCAGCAGACTGGTAGACCAGAGTTGCTTGCTTGAGTACAATTACTCCTCATATGCGCCACGGTGCCCCCACGCTTCTCAAGCGTTACCACTATCGGGTTGTGAACCCGAGGGCATTGGGCGAACTTCCCGCATCGGCTGGTCGAATAGCCCTTTGATGCTCGCATACTGTTCAGTGTATGCTTGAGGCGAAGACGCGTCCTCTCAGAACTTGTTTGTTCTTCAAGACTTGTCTTGCTTCGTCATCTCGCTGCCGTACCCGGCATCTCGATGACAAGTGTCACTCATGGTGAGTGAACTACAGACATTATGACTGTACATGTCATAGTCGACCGTACTGACAATACTTGACGACTATATGTCATTATAACATATGACATGACATGACATGACATGACATGACATGACATGACATGACATGACATGACATGACATGACATGACATGACATGACATGACATGACATGACATGACATCACATGACATCACATGACATGACATCACATCACATGACATGTATGACACGTATGACATGTATGACATGTATGCCATCGGTCATATCCCTGACAGATCTCCCCTCTTAGAAGAGTTGTGACCTCACAATATAGGGTGCATACCTTTGTATATGTCTTTGATGTCTTTGTTGTTGAGCTGGTACCAGTCTTCTTACACCGATGAGGCGTCCCTCAAGGTGTTTTAGGATATTGGGGGGAACTGAGTCCACTTTAAACCCTCACCTTAGGCATTTAGCCCTACAGTTCTTAGGATGTAGCCCCCATGAATTGCGTATCGTATTTCAGAGTGACGTTTCAAGGTATCCATGAATTGCGTATCGTATTTCAGAGTGACGTTTCAAGGTTTACAGTTCTTAGGATGTAGCGAATATACGCATATGTATCGAACATTTCTAAGGTCATCAGCCATGACATACATATGAGCTTGATTTTGAAAACCTAGACATTTGTATACATCTGGTCTAGCATGTATCCAGACTAGAATTGTATATCGACTCGGTGCAAGCACTATAGCCTCTGCCACCGATGATCATTGAAAAAGGGCAACCATTCTTGATATTTCATACATATCATCTGATTGGATCATTAAAGGTGTCAAGATTACTCAATGCAATATGCAGGCTACGGCCTGAGTACAACACCTAGATAGGTCAAAGCCACCGAGCTGACCAATGCAGCATAAATGCTAGCTGCCTTTGAAGGCTACATAATAAGTCTATTGCCCTTATGTCTTGAAATGTATCCGTGTATTGGCATCTCTTTGAGGTAGCCATGCCTGCTGAATAAGCCATACCGGTCATCTTGTCTTCATTGATCATTACATATCTGATCATACCGCCATTGCACAAAGCCTATTCAGTGAGATTATTATATCACGAGGCATTTCAGTGATGCACATAAAAAGAAATACAGTGCAACAGAGAGCATCAGCTCTTCACCAGACCTTTTAAGGTTGAGTTGTTGTCAGATGTATTGATTTATCGGACACCACATCTCAAAAGTCTGTCCATCATAAAAGACAGAGTCCGTGCAATCATGACTATTCAGCCTCCAACATAGCTAACATAGCTATCCAGCCTATGACCCAACCGTTGGTAAGCAGCCTCTACGCCGTATGGCTAAAGATGGCAAGTAATCTCTTCGGTCATTCTTGAGCATAGTCGGCCAATTCAGGATATTTATCCCGAAATTCTCCAAGATTGTCGAGCCACTCATGTTGTCAGGGTCATGACCGATGACATATGTGTCATACATGTCATACGTGTCATACCTGTCAGACGTGTCATACCATGTCATGTCATGTCGTGTCATATATTATTATGACAGTCGTCAGTACGGTCGACCATGACTGTACATGTCGAGTCGCGTCATATATTATTATGACAGTCGTCAGTACGGTCGACGATGACTGTACATGTCGCCATATGATAATGTCACATCATCTGTCATTATTCAAGGAAAGACTTGAATGACCCTGTCATCGAGAGTTCGTACGTCGAACTCGAAGATGGCAAAGCAAAAATACATCTTGAATACAAACAAGAACCATCTTGGCTTTAAGCATGTGCGGAACACGCATGCACAGTATGAACGAACTAGTCGTTATTACAATACTGGTCGTTCAACCTACGTCTCGGGTTCACAACCCAATGGCGGTACCATCTACGATGATGGGAGACGTATGGTACAAAGTGAGGAAGCGTTGTGCTTCAGCAGTTCTTCATTCAGAGACTGCAACTCACAACCCGCTATACTGTTACACTTGTGTGTGCCGTTCAACAGCACAGTGTTTATTTGATATACTGTATAATATTTGTGGGCTCGCATATCAGCCCTAACATAATGGTATTCTCTCGTCCAGGCACGATACGAGAACTCGAGTGGGTGCAGCGTCAGACGTAGTATAGATTATATTGTTCGCAGGTTGCAGGTTGGCGCATAAAGACGATAGCGCACATATCGAATAACTGCACAGCGAATAAGTGATAACAGCACGTTCGAATATCGACTAACACAGCATTCGCAAAGGAATCTACATTTTTCATATCGGCGCGATAAGGTGTGCGCACAGTATACTGATTGCGCACATATGATGTCAAAACTCGCAGGATTGTCACTGTATGCGAGATGAAGACGCGCGAATGAAAAAATGATCATCAGCATATATGATTGCATCAACTGCGACAGGACGTACAAATTTCGTTAACAGCGCGCTCGCATTCTTTCATGCGACTTACATCAATAACGATGACATACTTTGCGAAATGATCGTCAGCATCGATTTTTGCAAATAATCCTTTCGCACTGTTCGCAATAATCAGCGCGTACGATGATTTCTTGCCTGTCGGCACGATATGCATTTTCCATGATTTCATCAGATGCGATGGACGCTCGATTTTAGTGCGTACGATTCCTGATGTGTCTACATGCAGCGAAACATGCGATATGTACAACGCGCGTCAATACCCTCTGCAGAATAAATGTACACTCGCAGGGATACATGGGATAGACGCATGATGGACGTACAATCATTATACTGCTGTGGACACACGATCATTATACTGCTGTGAATGCATTATCACTATTGCTGCTGTGAATGTACTACTGTATCATCATACTGCAGCAATTTACAAATGTTCTGATGACTGCACAAATATTCTTAATCATCAGCATTCATGCTCATCAGAAATATAATAATGTGTGCACAATATGTGTGTGTGGATCAGCACACACACACACACACACACACACATGCACACATGCACACATGCACACATGCACACACATCACTTGCAGCAATCACCAACATGCAGTACATGCATTATTATACCATGTATACATTTTATGCTGAGTGATTGCAACATTGTGAATTGTGCATGCATTAATAATACAGCTTGATCACGATGCCAGCTGTAATATATATATATCAGTTTGATCACGATAGCAACTGGTATACTAGCATCATGCTGTGATACATGAACATTGCATAAGCACATTGCAGTGCATGCTAAACTATATTAGAACCCATACAGTATAAGGTGCCTGTTCAGTAATCTTAACACAGTAATTAGCTCAATGTGACCCGGTGGAGTCGAGATACTCCTCGGACAACATATTGTTCTACTGTGGATTACTGAAAGGATACTCACCGGAGCTGTATGTGAAATATACCCAGCAACTCATTTTGTAATGAGATCATCATGGAATTACAATAATCCCTAAACTTGATATATCATGTTAGATGTATTCAGTGCATGGTATGCTGACTATCTTGCATGATGAATTGTCTAGGATATTGTAATATCCAGAACATATCCTACTGCAAATTGTGTAAAAGGTATCTTACACACACACATACACACATTGATAAAAGTGCTAATCAGTAAGCACTGCATACACACACACTGCATTGTATGTATTAACATTCACTGATTCAAAGTGAATTGATTAACTTAAATATCTACTATGTGTATGATAATGTACATACCACTTTCCAAACACATGTGCGTGGAAAGTGTCAGTGATTGCGATAGATAAGGGAGCAGGATAAGACAACATGCTGTAGGGCTGGATGGAGTTATCTCCAGACCCGAAGGCAAGATACTGCACCCATGAAACAGCTGGTAACTGTTGGGTGCAGTCCACTCGTCATTCCACATATCATCGCTGGAGCAATAACAACAACTATGTTGCATATTGACAGTTGATTCAGATCTGATCAGTTCAAATGCATGCAACTCTCAGATCAGTATCTACATGACATCTGATAATAGTTGTTAAGGACAACACACACATACAAATGTGTTGTGTTAAATTGCTGTGATTGTATCAAGCAATGTCCAGATAATTATGTTCTAAATAAGAAATATCATTTTGATAAATCTTAGAGCACAGACCTATGCTCAGAACAGATCATAGATTGACAAATATCACTAAAGTGGATGTTCCTAACTGGATGTTCCCACTTAAGTTGATAACTTATATATCACCAGAATGTACATTTGCTGCCACGGGTTTAAATCAGTAAAACCCAGAAATGATATCAACCATAGATGTTGATATACAGCACAATTCACTTATTTGCCATGAAATTTATCATGTGCAAAAGTGAAGTTTATTGCAGTGATTCTGTACTTTACATTTCACATACACACTGAGATATGTCACCGAGACAATATATCAGATAGCCGAAAAAACTGTAAAATGGGTAAAAAACTTCCACGTTTAATTTCAAAATTGAAATTTCGACCCCATTTTATTTTAAATTATGATTCTATACCTATTAAGGTATCAGAAAAACATAATGACCATGGTCATATCTCGTGTAACACCCTAGATATTAGGTGTGTAATATATAGGGGTATACATATTGGCTGTAACACCATGCGTAAAAATGCTCCACGCATGATTTTAAAATGAAAAAATCGGGTTAATTTTTTTTGCTGATCTGATTATTCAGCTATCAACAAATATTCCCTGATTTATACAGCACTTGTAACACCCTGTAACACCCCTAAAATTAAATGTGTGTGTCAGGGGTGTAACATACCTCTGAAAAACCACATAACATACAGTGTGCAGTTAAATGCAGTTTTGCTTAAAAACCTTTGCAAAAAAATTATACTGCTTATTTTTTACCTATTTTAGGGTTACTGATATCATGCAACACCCTAATCATATTATTGGGTGAAAGGGCCACTGTAACCAGATATGCCCTATATGCCACCTATTTATTGGATACACTTTGTGTTTGACAGATATATATCATGCTGTAATCAGCACGGACATGATAATATTTCGGGCAACAACCCAAGAACTGTAGGGCTGCAACCCTAAAATTGTAATAGCTGCTTCCTATATGGAATGCATGCTATTTATGAGGTATTGGCAATTGACAACTGCCACTATATCACACACTTCCTTGAGGGGGGAAGAAGGTGGATATATATATATACTTACCTCATCATTAAGTACGAATGTACTACATGTATGTAAACATACCGATATACCATATATAACATATAAATCACACACACTCAGTTAGACAATTAGCTGAAGGTATTTTTGTGCTGTGTTTTGTTTTTAGATGGTTACTATCGAAGAGGAAGAGCATGAGATTCCTGATATCAACCCAGATCATTCGACTTGGTTTTTCGACATACTCGGTTCATACGATGCATACAGTCGGTTTAAGGTCCCTAAGTGGATCGCTGGTTATGCCGATACACTAACCAGATATGACCACATAGGCTATTATGACAATGTCAGTCGCATGAAACCAGATATGAGCCGGTACAAGGATCCTGCCAATGAGCCTCAGGCACCAGAAGCAGAGTATACAGAAGACAGTCCTCCGATGGTCTTTGTAGATCCAGATGCAGATTCAGTACCAGCACCAGCTCCACCAGCTCCACCCAGTTTGGTCCCCAAGGTGAAAATGACACCACCTAGGGAATTCAAATCAGGACAGGACGCAGAGGTCTGGTTGGACACGGTGGACAGATATTTCCAGTTCACTTATCCAGGTGTCAATGATAAGGATTTGATCACAGTGTTTCTTACTCTCATACAGAATAATGACAGACACTATTTTCAGGTCTTGGCACAACAGCCATATGCCACCTATGAGATGGTCAGACAGACATTCCTCAGACAATTTGGTAATCCTCATAAGAGATCAGTAGCCAAGAAACACCTTATGGCACTGACTCAAGGAACCCAAACCTTTGCAGATTATTTGCGCACATTTACATCACTGGCTTCTCTAGCAGCAGTTGATTTAAATGATGTGCTGATAAAGGACAGATTCGTCACCAGTATGGATCCAGATCTCCGCAGACAGTTCCAACTCAGATTCCTGACAGAAGAGCAAAGGAACAACCTGTCGTGGCAAGAAACCACACAGATATTGCTTGATTTGAATTATGTCATTCACTCAAAGCAATCAGAAACCCTTCACTATCGGGGTCAGAAGGAGCAGTCATCTGGAGGTCCAGCCAAGAAGGATAAGGACAGAGGACGTGGCCAGAAGCCATATGACAGATCCAACAGAAATCGGAATTGGAATCAGAGTGGCAGCCAGAACTCCAATCAGAATCGGAACAAAGGAAAAGGTGGTAAAGGCAAGGGCAAAGGAAAAGGAAAAGGAAAATCACAGAATGATAAGACTTGCAATCGTTGTGGTCGTGTTGGTCACATCGAGAAGGATTGTTTTGCCACCAGGACCAATGATGGAAAGGAGATCAAGGGAAAGCCACCAGCTCAGAATCCTTTTCAGAATCAGAGACAGCCACAGAAGAATCAGGGTGCTAAGGATGGGTCTGGCAAACTCATCAATACGATCAACACCTTGGTCAAGGAACTGAAGAGTCAGCACAGCATCAATGCAGCAGTTGCAACTCCAGATCCAGTTCCATCAGCTCCAGCTCCTCAGGGACACTCTCAGGGTACTGCGCAGGTACCGGTGTTGAGAGCACCCCGAGGGTAGATCAGCCTGAAGATGCCACTGAAGCAAGTGGCCAGGTTGAGAGTATCTCAGAAGAAGTCCTTTCCAGTCTGACATTGCAGTTTCAGCAGATGGACACTCCCTCAGAGCACATCGCACAGATGCAGTCTCAAACAGCACAGCTGAAATCACAGAAGAAGCTGTTGTTGTACAAAGGGAAAGTATATGGACAGAGTACTCACATTTTGGTAGATCCAGGAGCCACATCGTCTTTCATCGACAGACAGTTTGCTGCTCAGCTTGGTATAGCTCCCACAGATTCTTCATCATTTTCAGTGGGATTGGCTGGAGGAAGCCAACTGCCATGCACATCCTATCTTCCCAAGGCTACATTTTCTCTGGGCAAGTATAAGGATACAGAAGATTTCTACATCATTGACATGAAACCATTCACTGTCATTCTGGGTCAAGATTGGTTGGAGAGGAGGAATCCACACATTGACTTTCAGACCAAAAATCTGACGATCACTAGGAAGCATTCATCAGGCTCCAGTATTCGCACAGTATTGTCCAGAGTTTAGCAGACTCCAGACTCAGATGGCCTTCCTGAAATGGAATTGGTCAGCGCCACCACCATGAGAAAGCATCTTCGTCGCATTCGATCCAGTGGTTTGGCTGAAGAAGCCGTAGCTTATCTCTTTTTCCTCTCAGTAGTCGATGGTGAACTGGTCTTTGCAGCATCAGACTCAGACACCACTATGGAAGACCCCGAGGTCACAGCAGCACGTGATCAAGTGAGAGAAGACTTTTCAGACATATTCCAGGAGGATCTTCCAGCTGGTCATAGGCCAGAACGGTTTGAAGGTGGTTATCATCGAATCAACATTGAACCTGGACATAAGCCACCATCACAGCCAGTACGTACCATTCCAGTACCCATGATGGAGGAGCTCAAACGGCAAATCATTAAATATGTCGAGTTGGGTATCCTTCGTCCATCATCATCGCCATATGGGTGCCCAATCATCTTCGCTCCTAAGCCAGGGGGAAAGTGGAGGATGTGTTGCGATTATCGTGCCCTTAACAATATCACCATAAAGGACACATATCCGTTGCCACCCCATGATACCCTTCTTGAACAGCTTAAGGGAGCACGCTGGTTCAGTAGATTTGATTTCAACCAGTTTTTCCACCAAATTCCCATTCACCCAGACGACATTCATAAAACTGCTATCCGCACCAGATATGGTTCTTATGAATGGACAGTTATGCCTTTCGGATTGACCAATGCACCTGCAACAGCTCTTCGTGTAGGAAACCGGGCATTCTTCGACTTCATTGATCAGTTCCTTGTCATATTCATGGACGACACTATTGTATACAGTCCAGATTTTGACAGCCACGTGACACATGTTTGACAGTTCCTCCAGCGTTGCAGAGATCATCGTTTCTTCATCAGGCCTTCCAAGGTGGAGTTGTTCGTCAGATCTATAGACTTTATCGGACATCACATCTCTGAAGCAGGCCTATCCATCATTGAAGACAGAATCCGAGCAGTCATGGCAATTCAGCCTCCAGTGTCTTATGGTCCTACCGTTGGAAAGCAGCCTCTACGCCGTATGGCTAAAGATGGCAAGTCATCCCTTCGGTCATTCTTGGGCATGGTCGGTCAATTCAGGAGATTCATACCAAAGTTCTCCAAAGTTGCCGAGCCGCTCAATCGTCTCCTTAAAGATAATGCAGAGTTTGTCTGGGAATCTGAGCAGCAGCAGGCATTTGATAACCTCAAAAGTGCCATCTGTAACGCTCCAGTATTGCAGCTCCCAGATCAGAAACTGCCATCCATTATGGAGGTCGATGGATCAGGCACACACGTTGGTCAAGTGATACTCCAGGATCAAGGAAAAGGTATGAAGCCATGTGGCTATCACAGCGTCACTCTATCCGATACACAGAGACGTTGGCCTATTCCTGAGATCGAGCTATTTGCCATTGTGGAAGGCTTCCGATTCTTTCGCCACATCTTGTTGGGAGCTCCTGAGACCATTGTACGCTCAGATCATCAGCCACTGGTTTATTTCCAGACCAAATCCACACTGAGCCCCAAACAGGCACGGTGGTTGGATGAGCTCTCCGAGTACAACTTCCGTATAGAGCATATTGCTGGCGATAAGAATAAGGTCGCAGATGCACTCACTCGTATCTCTGCACTTTTTGAACTCACTGATTGTCTTCAGCACATGGACATCAGCGAGGTCATGCCATCTGCAGATCCTACATTCATTGCTCTTATATCCTCTTCATCAGCTCATCAGCTACACGACATCATTATATCCGAGTATGATCGTGACACATTTGCACAGACTATATTGGCTAAGCTGACATCATCGACTTCATCACAGTCAGTCAGCAGCTACAGCTTCGAGCTCATTCAGGGGTTGATCTATCGTAAGACCATATATGGCAGACAGCTGTACATTCCACCAACAGCTAAAGTCCCCACAGATGACGGTGAGATCACACAACTTCGCCACATTCTTCTTCATGAGTGCCACTCAGCCACTATTTCTGGTCATGTAGGCAAAAATCGCATGCTTCATCTTCTGCGTAGCCGGTATTATTGGCCAGGAATGACAACGGCAGCCATCAAGTACATTCGGGAGTGCCCCGTTTGTCAGCGCCAGAAAACGAGGCGACACAAGCCTTATGGTCAGGCACATATACGATATTCCGTGCCTAAGACAAAATGGCTAGATGTATCTCTTGATTGGATCACTGACCTGCCTATCACCACTAATGGGCACGACAGTATATTTGTGGTAATGTGCCAATTCTCTCATCGCTGTCATCTCATCCCCTTCAGCATGACCTGGACAGCTCAGCATACTGCTTCTATCTATATGCAGCATATCTTCAAGCTCCATGGTCTTCCGAGGAACATCATCTCAGATCGAGACCCCAGATTCACCTCTACATTCTGGCAGACACTGTGGAAATCTACTGGTACGAGATTGTCCATGACGTCATCACACCATCCACAGTCGAATGCTGCCAATGAGAGAAGCCATGCCTTCATTGAGGACATCCTCAGGTACTTTTCAAATTGTTGATTCATGATTCGATTTCACCATCCTCTGGTTTATAAACTGATTAGATGGTATTTTTTTTCATCCTCAGGTGTTGTTGCAATGATACTTCAGCCAATTCGTGGGAGGACAAGTTGCCTCTGGTGGAGTTTGCAATTAACAATACCGTTTCTGCATCAACTGGTTATTCACCATTTTATCTCGACTCGATGGCGCAACCACTTTCGCCTCATGACCTGGTTATCACTATTCCGCCAGAAGCTCCTGTTCCAATACAAAGAGCTATTCGAGATCATTTTGACCAGTACTCGGCTGTTCATGCCAACGCGGTAGACAACATTTCCCGAGCAGCAGAAATTAGCCAAGCCAGATTCAATAAGACTCACATGCCTAAGCAGTTTGCAGTTGGGCAGAAAGTTCTTTTACGGACCGAGTTTATTCAATGGACTGGTTTGACAGAGGCAGGCAGACACTTTAAGCAGCCATATATTGGGCCATTCACCATCTCCAAAGTGCTTAGCCATGGGCGTGCATACGAGTTAGATTTCGGAAACCTCGATATCCGTATTCATCCGGTACAGCCTGTATCCAGATTAGAGCTGTACAATGACTCGATCCAAGCACCTTTGCCTCTGCCACAGATGATCACCGAAGAAGGGCAACCGCTGTTTGTGATATCACATATACTCTCGGATAAGTTCACTAGAGGTGTCAAATACTATTTAGTGCGATATGCAGGCTACGGCCCTGAGCATGACACCTGGGTCAAAGCCACAGAGCTAATCAATGCAGCAGACATTATAGCTGCCTATGAAGGCTAAACATTATATTAAGCCTCGTGCCCTTACTTCTTGTAATATATACTAATACATGTCGATCATCTATATAACCTTGCTCTTAATGTTTTATCATTATGTTGCATAGAAGCGGGAAATTGATCCTTCCTTGCTAAAGGTGTAGTGAGCCTTGTTCAAAATCATACCCTTGCACAGATACGCACACATGCGAGATATCATATCTGTGGATAAATAAAAACTGCTATATGCTACCTTTGCCAAAGCCGTGGTTTGTCATCGGATTCTTGGCCAGTCATCCGAAGCTACCGGAGATATCGACTGAGGTAGACGGAGTTGTGATCCTAAGTTGTGCTTGACAAACATAACTAAAGAAATTTCACATTAGTACGTGGCGAATCCATTCTCACTCATCGCGATAGATGTTCGTCAAAGCGTGCGTACTGGACAAAAACATTGAGGAGTTGAGCAGACCGGTTGAGGATTTTAAGTTCAATTCCGTTAAGCAGGGCCACTCCGTTTGCATTAAAAACAAGCCCCAAAATCGGGCTCCCCATGACCGCCTGTGAACCTCCAAAGTAGCTTCAGGAGGGGAGGAAGGGTTGGGTGCACTATATCAGGCCGAGAATCGTGCGATTATAAATCGTTAAATCGTGGGATCATCGTTCGCTAAAGCGACGACGGCTAGCGCAAATAATCCGTAACGTAGACTTCGGATGCTTTGAATCGTCACTCTGACGCACGATACGTGTGGATCAATCAGTAATCCAGCGTCAATCTGCATCACGAAACGCAATTCATTGAACCTTGAAACGTCACTCTGAAATACGATACGAACTTCAAAAGGTGGGCTACATCCTAAGAACTGTAAGGTGAGGGACTAAAGTGGACTCAGTTCCCCCCAATAACCTAAAAACACCATGAGGGACGCCTCAAATCGGTGTAAGAAGACTGGTACCAGCAAGAAGCGACAACAACAAAGACATCATAGACATATACAAAGGTATGCCCGTTGTGAGGTCACAACTCTTTTAAGAGGGGAGATCTGTCAGGGTCATGACCGATGACATATGTGTCATACATGTCATACGTGTCATACCTGTCAGACGTGTCATACCATGTCATGTCATGTCGTGTCATATATTATTATGACAGTCGTCAGTACGGTCGACCATGACTGTACATGTCGAGTCGCGTCATATATTATTATGACAGTCGTCAGTACGGTCGACGATGACTGTACATGTCGCCATATGATAATGTCACATCATCTGTCATTATTCAAGGAAAGACTTGAATGACCCTGTCATCGAGAGTTCGTACGTCGAACTCGAAGATGGCAAAGCAAAAATACATCTTGAATACAAACAAGAACCATCTTGGCTTTAAGCATGTGCGGAACACGCATGCACAGTATGAACGAACTAGTCGTTATTACAATACTGGTCGTTCAACCTACGTCTCGGGTTCACAACCCAATGGCGGTACCATCTACGATGATGGGAGACGTATGGTACAAAGTGAGGAAGCGTTGTGCTTCAGCAGTTCTTCATTCAGAGACTGCAACTCACAACCCGCTATACTGTTACATTTGTGTGTGCCGTTCAACAGCACAGTGTTTATTTGATATACTGTATAATATTTGTGGGCTCGCATATCAGCCCTAACACATGTTTTCCATGTGTCATATGAAAACAGCCAACATACCGCCCTATGACAGGAGTCATCTCCTTCAGCAAGGGGAAGTGGGTTATGCTGTAAAATTGACCGGTCTGATCATCATAAAAGTGACAGATTTGAGAAAATCGATTGAAACTTGTACAGTATTGAAAATGACTATTCCTTAAGATAAGGTATTGCACCTAAGGGAATAAAGGTTTCATCGTCTGAAATAGGAAAGGAGTTTTTTTTCATTGACTCTAGTTCCTGAATCCAGAATCACATAGAAATTATATTCTATCCTGTGCATATAGAAAGTACATTATATTCAGATTCTGAGCATACAAGTGGACTTGAATGCACTCGGGTTTGTACTGAATTGCAATTGTTCAAAGTTTTATTCTTACATCACTACTTATTTGTGGAATAGCATTCAAAGGTATAAACCATCCGCATATAGATTGACATCATACTTGTGGTTTCATATCATTTTGGCACATAAGACACACATGCTTCATTGAGGAATTATAACTCTTTGAAAGCTCATTCAGGAATGTTTAGAAAATTTGTCGCCTTGTCCACTAGGCCACGAAACTTGGAAAAAGCCATGGCGGGAAATCGAACCCGCAATCTACAGATGGTTTCCAAGCACAGTTCATTCTGAATAGTGTATGCCCAAAAATAAAAATGGGTACCATTGAGATAAGTGATCATGTACTGAATAAGATTCATATATACACATATCACTAGGCGATGCCATGTTCTAGTCACAATGAAATGACATACCAGCCATCCATCAAGTACGGAAATACAGCTCGTAATAAGTTGTTGTCATTACAGACACTAAATCTGTGAGTCTTTTACGACAGTAGAGAAATGATATTCATATTCTTGATTGACTCTCTATTAGCTTCCATACCAAAGTGAGCTTCGGTACCATCACTAGTTTCGTTGTTCATTATGACAATCATTATCCAGAAACATTGTCTAAAGTTAGGCACTCTATTGTGATCCTGAACCAACAATGTATGTG
>LGRX02000727.1:0-37768 GCA_001247695.2 Cymbomonas tetramitiformis | reverse complement strand
GGCGCCATGCGCGCGCTGCTCGCTGCTCCCTCCAACACGCCCCGTGTCGCTCGGCGTATGTGGGTGCAGCGGCGCATCACCCCCCAGTGGCAGCTCTGTGCGTACGAGCAGCTGCCTCTCTCGCCCGCGGTGGCGTCCCACGCGCGGCGGCGCGCTCTCACTCCCGGCGGCCTCTGGGGAGGGCGCGGCGGCGACACGCCTAGAGAGCAAGTCTCCTCGGCGGCGTGTGGCTCCGCAACCCCATCGCAGGGTGCGGACGCCCAAAGCGTTGGCCCCTCCGGCCTCGGCGACACCCCCGTGGGTGTGCGCCGCGCTCTGCGCCCGTCGGTGGGGCGGGTGTGTGCGGCGCGGTGCTCCCGGGTCATCGGTACCTCCCCACAAGTGGGCTCGGAACACCCGGGCGCCATGCGCGCGCTGCTCGCTGCTCCCTCCAACACGCCCCGTGTCGCTCGGCGTGTGTGGGTGCAGCGGCGCATCACCCCCCCAGTGGTAGCTCTCTGCGTACGAGCAGCTGCCTCTCTCGCCCGCGGTGGCGTCCAACGCGCGGCGGCGCGCTCTCACTCCCCCCCTCAAAAATCACGGCGTGCTCCAGCGCGTGATGTGAGGTGGCCTCGGGGGAGGGCGCGGCGGCGACACGCCTAGAGAGCAAGTCTCCTCGGCGGCGTGTGGCTCCGCAACCCCATCGCAGGGTGCGGACGCCCAAAGCGCTGGCCCCTCCGGCCTCGGCGACACCCCTGTGGGTGTGCGCCGCGCTCTGCGCCCGTCGGTGGGGCGGGTGTGTGCGGCGCGGTGCTCCCGGGTCATCGGTACCTCCCCCACAAGTGGGCTCGGAACGCCCGGGCGCCATGCGCGCGCTGCTCGCTGCTCCCTCCAACACGCCCCGTGTCGCTCGGCGTGTGTGGGTGCAGCGGCGCATCACCCCCCCAGTGGCAGCTCTCTGCGTACGAGCAGCTGCCTCTCTCGCCCGCGGTGGCGTCCAACGCGTGACGGCGCGCCCTCGGCGGCGGTGCGCTGCTGCAACACCCTGCGCACAGGCGTAGCTGCGGCGCTCGGTGCGCTCGCGCTGATCGAGGACAACCGCTGCCGAGGGCTCGGGTGCCCATCTGTGGAGGGCTCAGCGAAGCGACATACAGCGGGGGCTCGAGGGGAGCCGCTGTGGAGGGCTCACACTGCTGCGGCGCTTGGCCACTGATGCTGCTGGTGCTCAATGCATGGGCACCCGGGGGGTGCGCGCGGCGAGGGCGGCCTCTCGGGGGTGGTGCGCACGGCGAGGGCGGCCTCTCGGGGGTGGTGCGCACGGCGAGGGCGGCCTCTCGGGGGTGGTGCGCACGGCGAGGGCGGCCCTTCGGGGGTGGTGCGCACGGCGAGGGCGGCCTCTCGGGGGTGGTGCGCACGGCGAGGGCGGCCTCCTGGGGGTGGTGCGCACGGCCAGGGCGGCCTCTCGGGGGTGGTGCGCACGGCCAGGGCGGCCTCTCGGGGGTGGTGCGCACGGCCAGGGCGGCCTCTCGGGGGTGGTGCGCACGGCCAGGGCGGCCTCTCGGGGGTGGTGCGCACGGCCAGGGCGGCCTCTCGGGGGTGGTGCGCACGGCCAGGGCGCCCTCTCCTCTCGGGGGTGCAGTAGCAGCACCACCCCCTGCAGCAGCAGCACCACCCCCTTGGCTGATCGGGGAGAGCTGCTGTCGAGGGCTCTGGTGCCCAACTGTGGAGGGCTCAGCGGAGCGGCGGCAGGGGTTTGAGGGGAGCCGCTGTGCGCTGCTGCGGCGCTGGGCGCACTGGTGCCATTGCGGCGCTCGGCGCACGGGGGCGACTGTGGTGCTCAGTGCGCTTGTGCAGACGTGGAGGACCTGCTACGGAGGGCTCAAGGGGAGCCGACGTGGAGGGCTCTCGCTGCTGCGGCGCCGGGTGCACTGGTGCGGCGCGCGCGTACGGGTAGACGCAATGAACTGCGCAGCTGCAGTGCACACGACACTGGCGAAGGTGCATTGGAGCCGGATCCCAATCCTCCCGGGTCGCGGTGCACGTCTGCGTCTCGGAACTGCGTCATGGGCCACGCTTCGGCGGAGGGCTCAGGGCAGCCGCTAGGGGACTCAGAGGCCCACTTAGCGCGCATGTATGCAACGTGCATGCTGGTATAAGCCCCCCCCCACCATGCCACATAGTCCCAATAGTCCCAGTCGCCGGCCACCTCCGCGTCCCAGAACCGCCTCATGGGCTGCCCCCCCCACAAAGACGGAAGCTCCTGCGACCAATCCTCATAATCCTACCAAAACGGAGCCCTACGCACGGCAGGGCGACACCGGGTGCTCCCTAAGGCCAGTGCCTTCAAGCAGTGGCCCCCCGGGTTAGCCGGCGTGGCTTCCTCATAGTGCCTCGAACGAGCAACATAGACCACAACCGGCGGGACACCAAAATTGGCGAACGCCGTTCACAGGTCGGCGGAGTCCGGAGAGGCACTTAAAAACGTTTGTTGCTTTATCATCCTACTCCAAACATCATCCTATTCTAAACCAAAAAAACAACGCAAACGCACAAAAGTAAAAAAACAAAACCAATCACTACACAACAAACGCACACAACAACATCTAAAAGCAAACATCAAGAACAAAAGGAAACCGCACAAACAGATCTAACCAACTGAACATCCTCCGCACGATACGCAAACATCCAACTGCAAATACGCACTACAAGCGAAACGAGTGAGTTCCAACACTACAACTCATAAAACGGAGAAGGAAGAAGGGAAAACACTCAGGGCAACTCAGCAGACGCAACATCTACACGCATCTTAAGCGACAGCGCGACCCGACGCAAGGGAGCGCGAAAGCCGAACATCCCATCCCACAAGGCCTCCTGCCAGACGCCCGTAGCAACGGGCTAACGTTCGCCAACGGCTGACGTTCAAGTCAAAACAAAATACGTAACACGAGCGAAAAACGCAAAAACAGCAAGGACATCTTACATCTCACACTCAAACGCAGGAGGCCAAAAGAAAATGAGGGAACCACGCAAGGCTGTATCGCGACGCCAACCACCCAAGTCCAAGTAGTCCACCTCGTCAATAAAGGGGCAAGCAGGGCGCGAGCTAACATCAGAATCAACGCGGAAGCGATACCCCACAACCCGACAGGCCCACATCTACCGAAACCTGCGCAAGGAACACAGATCTCTACGCCCGGGATACCAATTGTGCTTGGGGCACTATGCTACACACTCGTGGGTCAGGGCCACTCTGTATGTTATTTCATGTCTTTTTGGGAGAGCTATGTAAAGGTACATATTTCTTTTTATATTATATCACTGGATCAGGGCCAGACTGAGGTGCACGTCCGAAGACATTTTTCTTAGTTTTTAACAGCAGGCCGAGCTCTTCCCCCGTTCCTCCTATATGTGCATTTCTATCTCACACATGTCTCATGAGCATACTCGAGCTATCGGATCGCGGATCGATATCGAGTCGGGCCAGCACTCTACGGTATGGAGTCTCTATACTCCCCAAGTGCTTAAGGCGTCGTGCCCCCTGGCACACGAACACCAGGACGGTGATGCTTGGCAGCAGAGCGGGGAAGGTGCTTGCCCGCAGGCGGTGGCCCTTCCCGCTTCTGCCGCTTCAGGTCACGAATGTCCTGTTGCATGCGCTCCAGCTGCTTCTGCAGACTGGACAACGCTGCAGCCAGGTCAGACGCGCCATCGCCGAACGATAGAGCAGAGACAGGGGCGTCAGAGACTTTCAGACCGTGGCGGAACTGCTCCCGCACACGAGCCTGAATAGTCAGAAGAGACACGCCCTGCCGCTGGTCAGCTCGAGCCAGGGAATTAGCCAAATCACGGTACAGCCACGAATCGCCGAGAGCCTTCAGAAACTGTCGCTTCACCGCGTCCTCTGGCAAGTTGTGGGAACGCTGAACGTCCCTCACCAGGCCATTGAACTCGCGGATGCCACGGTCAGGATCTTTGCTGCTGGGGATGCGGACCGCCAGCAGCAACTCAAAAGAGTCAAAGGGTTCCGAACGTTCCTGGAGCATGCGCACCACCTCAAGGGCAGCGCGCTTGCCATCTCCAGGAACGTCGGACCCAGAGGCCTCAAGCCAGTCACGAGCAGGTGAGCCAGGGCGAGCCAGAAAGGTCAGAGCCGAGAGCAGCAACTCATTGGCCTCATGTCTAGCCTCAACTGCCATGTCAGTCAAGTCAAACAGGGGAGCAAACGCCGATGATTGAAGCACGAACTGTGCGTGCAACTCATGCATCAATTGTGAAAAAATGTCCACAGCGTCTGCCTCTGTTCCCGCAAAGCGCTCCGATTTGTCCCCAAGAATTTTAGTGGCAACGGTTTTGGCAACCTTCCTGTCGAAATTGTCACGAGCCAACTGCTTACATTTGTCCAAAATTTCCCTCGCAGCTGCTGTGGTCGGAGCTGGCAGCTGCGGCGTGTGCGGCGTCGCAGCGTGCTGCGCACCAACGTCATCAAAAATCGTTTCTAATCTACGGACGCGAGACCGCGTCACTCTATTTGCTGTGGTAACCATGATGGAGAGACAGGGGAGAAGGTCGAGCTAAACAGGGAGATGGTGTAAGAACGCTTACGGCGGCCAGATAATTCGTAGAAGCCTCAGGGGCACAGATCGAAAGTTACAGGTCGTGAGCGGAACAATGAGAGCGGCCAAAATCAGTTACAGTACGTGTGGAACGACCTCGCCGGAGCCAGCGGCGCACGAAATAGATCAACTCTCCTTGCGACGATGCTGCTGTAAAATAAAAATGATCCGTTACAAACTGATCTCCTGCGCAGCGAAGGCGAGCACAACGCGTGCCGCCATCATTGCCAAGCTAAAAGGCCATACCGCAAGAGTAATTCACCACCGCCCAAGTGGGCGCTCAACCCCTCCTACGTCCTACTTAGCCGAACATGGCAACAGCAAGGCGCTGTGCCATCATCAGAACCACCGGAAAGCCGGTGCGGGCCATAACCTGCGAGGAAGACAGATACGCTGTCCGGCTAAGCTCGCTCGGAATCAAACTGATAATCATATAACTTGTGTCTGGCCGAAGCTTTATGCTCTCGGAAACCCAGACAGTGAAACGATGACTGTACTACGGTACTGTACTACTGTACAGTACAGCGCTAGGATGTCACGGACACGAGACGGAAGCAGGGTCAGGCTAGGGGCTAGTCAGAGCCCATAATAACTAAGCCTAAACCCGAAGTCCAGCAGAAGCTGCCGAATCGCGATCCGTAATTATATCAGAAACTGAATGAGTACCACTGAATGCGGGTCGATGTCATCATCAACCCGCGTAGCTCAGTTGGTAGAGCAACTGTGATTCAATCAGGAGGTCATGGGTTCGAGTCCCGTCGCGGATACCATTTTCGCCGCGATGGATTACGCTCGACCCATCTCAAACAGTGAAAAATCCCATCACTATTTATAGAGCCCTAAGATTTCGTGTAAGCAGCAGTTCGACAACCTGAACAAGGCCGATGACGTTTTCTTCGACGTCAAGCAGCACCTGGAGGGGCTCGAGGCCCCAGAGTCGATCACCGAGGAACGAATTGCGAAAGTCAAAAAAGTGCTGGAGTTGACATTCAGTCCGAGCTCAGTCATCAGAGTTGTCATCACCGACCCGTCATGACCGCTGTCATCATCGACTCGACCTGACCGCTGTCATCACCGATACGGCTCGACACCTCTGACTACTTCACTGACCTGATTGTCATCTCCTCTGATCGAGTTCGGTTGTCACATGAGACAGAGCATGCACTAGCTCATTTCGCATCACACTCAGCATACTAGAACTATATATATTATATCTTCTGTATGTTGAGGGAGATTCTGAGTGCGAAACCCTGAGCGTTGTAGTGCTTCCTGTTTGACCTGTCTGTTTACTGACTGGGTCTTCTCGCAGGTTTGGCCCCACCACCGGCCTAAGGCTAGGAGCCGATTATGGTCGGCTAAACGCTTAGGAAAGCGCCAAGGGGGCGCGCCATCTAGGGATCATGGAAGTAAAGCAGGCAAGTAGTGGTGAGTGAGAGGAATCGTACGTTCCGTTTCAGCGTTTAAATTAGTTAGGAAAATCCTGGGACGGTCTGATCAACCGTAGGGACCCTGACAATCTCGCGCGAGTACTCTTAAAAATCGCGGGACTGAACGATGAGCTCCTCCACGCCATCGCCACTGACTGGTAACTGTGTTGTTTTTGCATCACAGGCTTTCTTCCCCCTTCCCTTTTTGGCACCCTCTTGGTGCTCCTGTTGTGAAATTTGATTGCTTGATTACTTGTTATTTCCTGTTAGGAATTGCTAGTGTTACCTTGCTTATAGTTCTTTTCTTTTTGATTATCTAGATGTCCTCTACTCCGTACGCCACACCGCCGGTTCTGCCGAGACGCTTGCTGACACACCCCCCAGGGGCGAGGAAACGTCAATTTAAATTCGGTACTTTGAATGGCACGCCGACGCCAGCGGATGCTCCGGGCACGTCAGAATTGTCAGTTTGCAACAACCTAGCATGGGAATTGTTGCGCAAGCCGGCGGAGTTTGATGCATTACTCAGCGTCATCAAAGGGAAATGCGTCGAGCCTGGAGAGTCTGCAAAGACCTGGAAATTCACTAGCAACGAGAAGAATGCTCGTTTGCTTTTGGACATCCTGGTTGAGCAACTCGATTCCAGGCTCAGACTCGTTCACCCTAAGATGGCGTTGATGTTCGACTTGCAAAACCACAGTTTGGAGGAGGCGAATCTCCTGCTGTTGGAATTGCTCCAGTCGCTTTGCGCAGGAGACGCCTTGCGTATCCTGCGCAAGGCTGACAGGCTCTTCCCAGGGGATGGGAAGATCGCGCTTGTTCATCTCGTGAGGCACGTTGTGCCCGATCACGAGGAGTTCAGCGCTGCGGACTTCCTATTCGCTGGTGACAGAGTTGACTTGAGGGCTGGCCAGGACCCAGCGGACTACATTGACGTGTTCCAGACATCTCTGGACACCATTGAGTCTGACTTGGGTCCTGGATGCACCGTGACTATCTCCGAGAAAGCACGGATTGCATTGTTTCTCCGTAGGATCTGTCCCGTCTTTTATAAGGCGGTGCATGATGCCTACACAGAGGAGAAGCTCGAAGCCGACTCCTCGCTTTCCTTGCTGACCTGTTTCCGTGAGACACGGGCAGTGCACAGGAACGCGGGGACGAAGCTCAAGTCCCCACTAACAGCTGCTTTCTACAATGATGCAGGTTCGCATCACGGCGGAAGCCGTGGTGCACATTGCCGCAGGGGAGTCCCTGACCGCCCCTCACCCCGTCAGTACATTCCGCCTCGTCGCTCTAACCCTTTTAACCCCTTAGCTGCCAGCTGATGGACATGTCCATCAAACACTCAAAACTGATTTTCTCGGCGACAAATAACTCAAATTCACTTTTGAAGACAGTTTTGAAAAGCTCTTATCGAGCCGCGTGCAGCCATGTACTTGGGAGCAATCATGGTGCGACGATGCTCTAAATATTTCCCCAGACGCACTCTATTTTAGCTTGACCATAATGAGTCACATTTAGGGCACATGTGTCATAGTGTTACAAACCCCTAATAATATAAGTAGCCCTAACCGCATGTTGAGCACTTGGTAAGATTATACCTGGAGGTATAGGGTCAATATTAGGGCTTACATTGTTAACGATGTGCACATCCATCAACATTTTTCAGTTGACAATCACGTCATCGGTATCAAGTGTCATGTATTTCTAACGTTTGCATGTGATTCGCCTTGAGAAGACCTTTCCGACACTATTTTCAAAAGTTGAGGCAGGACCCTTATGCCAAAGTTATTGCAAATAAACCAAAATTTTCAAAACCCCGAGATTCCTCCGGCAACTAAGGGGTTAAGGGGATTGGCTCTGGTTACCGTGCAGGAGTCTTTCCCCGCAAGGGTGGTAAGGCAGGCGGTAAGGGCAAGCAGAGATCCGGCAAAGGCAAGGGCAAGGGCAAGTCCCGTGTCGTCTTTGATCGGCAGACCCAGCAGTTCCGAGGGGAATGCTGGACCTGTGGGTCAAAGGGGCACAGGGCTGTCGACTGCCCAAAGCTGCTGTCGGCTCATGCTTTCCATCTCGACCCGAAGCTGCTTGCGGAGCATGCTCGGACGGAGATCCTAGCCGCCCAGTATCAGACTGCCTACGAGGAGTCTGAACAGGCGCTAGAGTCCTTCTGTCTGTTGCACGGCACCCCAGCAGTTGTCGGGTACCAGGAGGACTCGTGCTCTGACAGTGAGGGTGAGGAGATTCCTCACTCCGCCAGTCAGGAGCACGGGGACTCCGATGAGTCTGACGACGATGGGGATTGGGACGGCCTCTCCGAGGCTCAACAGCAGGAGTGGGACCGCCTACAACAACATGCTGAAAACAAATTCCAAAAGTTCTGTGCTCAACCCGAGAATGTCTCGTTGTCACTCGGAAGAGTGCACTTCGGGATGTTCCGGACCGGCACAGAACAGAAGGCTTGTGACCCCTTTAACACTCCCCCCTACTTGCTGCCTGACATCCCTGCTTCTGCACCTGCCTCTGCACAGCACGATGCACCTCTCGATGTGTCACAGCACTCACCACAGTCCACGGCTGCGGTGGTGCTCGCCTGCTGCAGGGAGTACCACTCCAACCGGACACAGCAGACACCGCACGGGTCGGCTCTTGTGGATCATGCTCCGCAGGACCGAGCAGACTCGTCGGTGGTGTCTGCTGGACTGTTTGCAGCACAGTGTGACTCACTGTCCCCACCCGTCCACCACACGCACACCGTCCCTGCACTTACTTACAGAGACTTGCTCTCTGTTTGCAGGAATGACGGTGGTGCAGGGTGACGGTGAGGACAGTGACATGTGCACGGCACCGGCACCCACCGAGCACTCTTCCCCACACCACACTCACAGTGCATCTTTGTTGAGGGAGGGGTCACGGAGCAGTGCGGTGCTCCCGCCTGCTTCCCCCCTGTCTGCTCCAGGGAAATCCCTGGAGCAGGTTCACTGGGAGCGGGTGTGGGAGGAGGACTACAGGTCCCCTACCGTTTGCCACGGTAACCTTTTGCCATCTAAGAGTTGACTATGAGCTAGGGGTGTAGCCCCTCTGGTGACGCCCCCGCCACCTGGCCCTCCTGACTTGTTGCTGTCTGATGCAGGCTCTGCCGTGTCAGTGTCCCCACCAGCCAGTGAGCACCGGGTGCACACTGGGGGCACTGACACGGCCCCAAACTTTAACTCAATCAATCTCGGAGGTCGCCCTACAGAAGGGAGTCTCTCCCACTCTTTCCTTCAGCAGTGTCCTCCTGTCCCCGCTCCGGTCCATGAGTCACCTGACCTGGTTAGTGACACGCACATGTCTGACACACAGGCACCACCTCCACCGCCACGGCGTGTCGGTAGAGGTGGTGTCTCTATCTTCCGGTGTGCATTCATGTCCTTCGCCTTGTTCACTTGCTTCCTGGCAAGTGCTTCGGCGGAGGCCCTCTCAGCCGCAGCACCTGTTCAGGGAGTGTGGTACGGATTGACATTGTGTCAACCGGGGGGGGAGATGGGAGGTGGGCAAAGCAGTACTGCAGTCAGTCAGTACAGTCAATCAGTCCAGTCAGTCCAGTCAGTTTGGTCTGGGGATGGTGGTTTATCCGATGGTGGCTTACCTGATGGTGGCACTGGTATCACTCCTGATTGGTCTGCCACCCGGCAGTGTTCCTCTGGTGATGGTTCTGGGTATTCCTCTGGTGATGGTTCTGGGTATTCCTCTGGTTCCGACTGGTATTGGCAGTATGACTCTGGTCAGCACCGCCACTATGGTTCTCCTCGTGGCTCCGACGGTTCCCCACCAGACAGCTCAGCCCAGATCTGTCTCCTTCAGGCGCTTGAGAAGCGGCGCCAGAGGTACAGAGCAGTATCAGCTCTGCTCCTGACAGCCTTCCTTGGCATAGTCCTGACATGTCTCTACCAGAGTGTCTATGAGGAGTTCCTTGTCGAGGCTCACTTTGAGGCTAGTCACCACCTGACACCGATCTCCGCTGTCTGCAGCCCTGTGGCTCAGACTCCGCTCTACAGCACCATGCAGTATGTAGGCGACACAGCTCTGGAGATGTGTGGCTACTATCCTTAATCCAGATCCTCCCACAAGGATCTAGCGCAAATGGGCATCGCGACGTTGTATGTCGCATTTCTTGGCCCGGCATATGCTTTGGGGCAGTGTTTATGAACCTTTTGAATTATCTATAACATTGGTTTGCTTGAAATGTCGATGGTTTGACCTTTAATCTTAGCGTGGTTTGGGTGGGTGCTTTCACAGAATTTTAATTAAAATGCTAGATCCTACCACAAGGATCTAGGGTACCGACAACTCTAGGCCTTGTTACACGAGCTCGGGTTGGTGCGCATGTTGTTAACCCTCGAGGGTATCACCAAAACTAATTTTGTAAGCCCTTTAATATCATACTAGCCGTATTAATCGCCGCATATGCGCATGACATGGTGTAGTACCGTCGAAATTCAATATTTCCATCATAATCAGGGTCTGAAAATCGTATTCTAGAACCTCTAGCGGTAGTTCTAAACGTTCAAAAAATCCCAAAAAAATCCCAAGGAGACTTTGAAGTCATATTAAAGTACTGAAGTACTCACCAAGGCAAAGATCTAGCCTCAAAGCTCAAAATGGACCAAGACTTACGCCCAAAATGCGAAATTGTCCCCATACTTAAGGAGTGTGTATATCTTACCCATGTGACCGCGTTCGTGTGATGTGTCCAATATACATGACCCAAGTCGTATTTTGACCCAAACATGATTAATATACCTGCATACCTTGAGATATATCATGTATATAGTGGCAAAGGATCGATACACGATTGGCAAAAAAATGTGGAAGATACACCCCGTTTTTGAAGCTTTAAAAACGCAGCAGTTCAAAATTTGGTTGGGGCATGCTATAAATGTATTAGCTAGGAGCATATATGATGGACTCTCGTCGAACCACGCACCATACTACTTAGTATAGGTCCCATGTGGAAAGTATTCCTTGGCGTTGACTTGTAGAAAGCTCGTGGGGTGCCTAAATAAATTATTGAAAAAGTGATCCTTGTGGGAGGATCTACAGCGTTCTAGGTCCTCCCACAAGGATCTCGGGATAGTAGCCATGTAAGATAAGTTAGGGCAGGAGCCAGGTTGACATACCTAACTGCTAATCCAACTGTGCAATTCTGAAACACAAATTGGAAACCCTCTAGCTAGCACAGGCGCAGAAACCTACGGGCATTGTGCACCCGCTAAACAACTGAAAAGCACCGAGCTAGCAAGCCAGAATATAACTTGTAGATGTCAAAAGCAAAAGCATAAACCATAAAAATTGTTGAAGTCACCGGAGTTCCGCACACCACCATGTTGGTGTGCATCCAGAGTGAACAAGAAGTCAATCGACAGCACCAAAGTAGCCAGTGGTGGCCTCACGGAAGTCCATGCCGTAGTAAGATGTGAAAAAGCCAGCACCGTAGTAGTGCTCCACATCAAGAGGACCGGACTCATGCAAAGCCATACCGTAGTAGTGAGCCATGTCAAAGCCCAAATCTGCCTGAGCAAGGTCCTGAAAGAGGTCAGGGGGCTCAGGCGGCTCAAACGGTGGCACATTGTCAGTCACAAAGAAACCCTGAGCCGGGATCACGGATTCGACAAATTCATTCGTGGAGAAAATTGACGGAGTCTCCCAATCGAGATCACCACCAGGCGAAGGCAATCCCGCAGCCGACTGAGCATCGGGCACGGCTGCCACCCCCATGCCCTACGTTTCTGGACGCGTGCAATACATCGTATTGAACACATATTGCAGGCATATTGCACGCGTATTGACAATAAATGTTCAATACAATAAAAAATGTTACAATATGTGTGCAATATGCCTGCAAGCGCTCCAACATGTGTGCAACATAGTATTGCAGTGAGCCCTCATGTATTGGAGACATATTGAAGTTCTGATGCAGAGAGTTATTTCAATATGCCTTCAACACATGTGTAGTATAGGGTTGGAGACATGCACCATGCATGTCGCAAACACTATGAAGGCATGTTGCAGACATATTGCCCACATATTGTATACATATTGTAAGTCAACATTCAATATGTTGGATACACACTGCGGACCTACTGCATACGTATTGAACATGTAAATTCAATATGTTGTATATATATTGCGGACCTATTGAATATGTATTGAAACGGAACATTCAGTATGTTGGATACATACTGCGGACCTATTGCATACGTATTGAACATGCAAATTCAATATGTTGTATATATATTGTGGACCTATTGCATATGTATTGAAACGGAACATTCAGTATGTTGGATACATACTGCGGACCTATTGCATACGTATTGAACATGCAAATTCAATATGTTGTATATATATTGCGGACCTATTGCATATGTATTGAAACGGAACATTCAGTATGTTGGATACATACTGCGGACCTATTGTATACGTATTGAACATGCAAATTCAATATGTTGTATATATACTGTGGACATATTGCATATGTATTGAAATAAAAGTTGCCTATGTTGGATATATATTATAGACCTATAGCATACATATTGCACATTTGCAACATGCAGTGTGTTCACTATGTTTCCATTATGCGTATGCTATGCGAGATAAACAAAATAAGAATAGTAGGGAACACTCGAGCATCTTTACTACGATTAACATGTATCTAGCTAGGCAGAAAGGAATACGAATGGGACTATCAAATTTTATCATACCAACGAATACACAAAATAATGTTCTGCTCGTGCACTTTCTATTTACAATACGCAAAATGATGTTCTACTCGTGCACTTTCTATTTACAAGATGCCAACCTAAAATCAATGTATTCATCTAGAACGCTTGACGGGATGCTTGAAGTTGACGTCGTACTCGAGGCGGTCGATTTTCTCCATCTCGCTTCGCTCCAAAACAACCGATCTAAAATGGAAAGTAAAGAGCCAACACTTAGTAAAAAAGCGGAAACGCACAAAAGAATATTCTATTGAAAACATAAAGGACTTATCAACCTAGAATGTTTGAAGGGATGCTTGAAGTTGACGTTGTACTCGAGGCGGTCGATTTCCTCCATTTCGCCCTCCTCGAAAACAGCCAATCTGAAAAGGAAAGTAAAGAGCCAACACTTAGTAAAAAGCGGAAAAGCACAAAATAAACCTTTATTGAAAACATAATTAACAACCGAGCAACCTCAAATAAATGCGAATATGAACGCGAGATGAAAACCTAATATGACTTCGCCACGCGAACGTTTTCAGCGGATCTGAAAAACGAAACCAACCAACTAACGTTTAGTAAAGAAGAAAGAAATTAGCAGTCGTCAACGAAAGAAGCAAAGGAAAGTAAAAGGGGGATGTGGAGTGAGTTGGATTTGAACCAACTATATCGAGTGCAAAGGACTCGCGGGAATTTCCCGTTCACTCCTAGTCAAAGTTTCACGCATGCCAAGTATGAGCGCGCGAAGCACACACAAAATAATACACACGCATAACCAAAACATGCACTGCAAACCAGTGCCATATTGCAACCTGTGAGAATTAAAAATATCACAGCACGCAACTCACTGGTGAGGCTGCTGCAACACTGCTGACGGCGAACTGTGAAGAGTGCAATAACGTGAGTTTGAACTTGACCGTTCAGAAAATTCGAAGTGCTCAAAAACTTTCCCTGCCGTTCAGAAGTCACATCGGATCGACTCGTCATCGTCATGCGAGCACGATCGACGATGACGACGATGATGACGATGCGATGCGATGCGATGCGATGTCTCAGACTCTCAGTGAGATGAGTGACATAAGCATTGAGAATAATGAAAATTGACTTACGAAAACAAACCATTGTAATGGTCTAGTGGACGAGCCTCGCGCTCTCACCCTTGCGGTGATGGGTTCGAGTCTCAGTGAAGGGTTTTTCCAAACCATATTTTGGGCCATTTCGGGGGGACTTCTTGAGTATTTTGGGGGTACTTCTTGAGTTACGATTTCGGCCGTTCGATTCACGAACGAGGGGTGCAGATTCTCCTAAAAATTAAAATTCCAAAATTGTTTCCCCGAAAATTGTTCAATCTGTTCAATACTACTGCAATACATGAGGGCTCACTGCAATACGTTAGCGATTACAGGCGTATTGAAATGGCGTATTGGAGATGGGTCGAAAAAGTGCCAAGTCAGTTTTGCGAAGATCCGTCTGACGTGGCACTGGCAAAGCTGACATCAGCAGTTTTCAATACATCTCCAATACGCCATTTCAATACGCCTGCAAGCGGTAACGTATTGCAGTGAGCCCTCACGTATTGAAGTAGTATTGAACAGATTCTCCTCTAAAAAGTTTTTTAAATTTTTGTAAAGGTCAATATGCGTGCAACCGCGTGCAACCGCCTGCAGAGCTCAAGGCAGGGATCACTTCAATACGTGAGGGCTCACTTCAATACGTGAGGGCTCACTTCAATACGTGAGGGCTCACTTCAATACGTGAGGGCTCAAGACCTTGAGCCCTGCCTTTAGCCCCCCCTTTCAGTATGCTGCGGAAGTGTTGAAGTGAGCCCTAAAAAAGTTGAAAAAACATGTTCTTCAATTCTGGTGAGACTTGTTATATGGACTCAGGAGCTATATTTTGCGACATAGCTTGTGTGCGTTTTTTGTGGGGGGGGTCCGAAAACCTACTTTTGGGTTATTGCTTTACTTGAAAGTTCCTTCAGCATATCGTCAATATGTCCGCAGTATATGTCCAATATATTACAGCATAGTTGCAGTACATTTTCGAAGGGTGATGGGCGTGGTAAAGGGGACTTCAATGCAGTATGGTCCGAGGAGATCAAATTGTTCATGGTGAAAAGCGACCTCGCCATGAACGATCCCCTCAATCATCATCACCAAGTGATGCGGAGCGACATCGAACCGGCTTGCCTTCGGCTAGAGCCGCCGCCCTCGTCCAAGGGAAGGCGGCCCCCCCCGTACAACAATCTTCGTTAGCCAAGCGCGCGATGAGAAATCCCGCGCAAGGCGGGTGCTTAGCCGATCGAGAGCCGATCAAACCTTCCAATGCTCAGGAGGGTACATCCCTCAAACCCCCTCCCAATATCAAGCTCATATTCCCGGAAGGTTGGAGTACCGCGGAAGGCTTCCGCGACCCGGAGTATGAAACGATTACGAAGAAGGAACGCCTTTTGGCGTGGATTGCGCCTCCACATCTTCCAATATCTACGAGGGAACTGGAGTTGTCCGCGAGGTAGCACCCTTTCTCTTTCTTCTCGACGTTGAGGTTGTGTCTTTCTTGCTTCACAGGACTCTTTGCTACATGTATGCAACATGGTTACCATATGTTGCATACATATTGAGATTATATTGTAGGGATCCTGGAACACATTGCAGGAAAGTCGATGCGCACTATGTGGAAGTGGACACGGTATGGCATCATAAGTGGCTGCCAACGCGACTGCTCCCGCACGATTTCTCCAGATTGGCGCACGATTTATCTCCAGACAATACCGCGTGGCCGACTTGGTTACCACCTTCCGACATCTTGGAGCTAGAACCGGCAACGGTAACCTTTAAGGGGAAATCGTTTCGACTTGTTCCACCGGTGCCTAATTGCTTGCAACGGATTGTCGAAAGGATTCGTGGCATGCAAGAGGCAAGGTAAGGGACTCTCGCGGGGCATGATTTCCCTCCCACCATTCATCACGTGGCTCGCTGCAATAGTGCTGCAGTACGCTATCGTGATGGTTGCAGCATGTTGATGGGATGTTGAAAACATGTTGGGACGATATTGTGCAGAGATGCGGGCGAGGCGCCCCCCGAGGCGCACGAGGCCCAAAGCAAGGAGTCCCCCCCGCCGCCCAATGCTGAGGCACCCACGAGCCCTCCACTAGCCGGCGGGAGTGCAAGGTAAGGGACTCTCGTGGGGCATGGTTTCCCTCCCACCATTCCTCACGTGGCTCGCCGCAATAGTGCTGCAGCACGCTATCGTGATGGTTGCAGCATGTTGATGGGATGTTCAACACATGTTGGGACGATATTGTGCAGAGATGCGGGCGAGGCGCCCCCCGAGGCGCACGAGGCCCAAAGCAAGGAGTCCCCCCCGCCGCCTAAGTGCTGAGGCACCCACGAGCCCTCCACTAGCCGGCGGGAGTGCAAGGTAAGGGATTGTTTGCAGCATGTTTGCAACATGCATCAACATGCCTGCAACATACCACAAATATGTTGTATTACTTGTGCACGTGCCATGCAGGGCCGCCGGAGAACTACACGCATGAGTTTGTCAAGCGAATGGGCGAAATACACGAGGCACTTTCCAAATCAGGTTGGTCGAAAGCGGACATGGCGGAACGTTTCTCGGCCACCGGATTCAAGTTGCCCGCCGCATTCGCAAGGTTGTCGTACTTTAACTTGGCGTTGGATTGGCTCTATGATCCTATGCACGAAATCATGAACTTGGGAAACAGGCTTGCAACAACGCTGCTTGGGCTGGATTTCAACGAGAACGCGCGCAAATTTGCCGAGGAGGAGGGCCTGCACCCAGAATGGGGGCAAACGGAGTGGGTGCAGAATTCGAAAGGTGAGTTTTGTATTAGTGCAACATTTCTGTAATTGTGTTCAATATGTCATACATGTGTTGACGGTATACGGCAACACGGACAGGGGAACCGCATGAGGTGTACAAAATGACAAACGGTCCATGGGGGATCCCACCGCGTCCGAAGGCTTCGACCACCTTACGTTCTCGGGAAACAGCACTCGCCTTCTTGAAGGAGTTGCGGGGAGTCACCCGGTGGGGCGATGGGCATAAGCATTTGTTGCGCACCTCAACCGCCTCCAACGGCGCAAAATACGCAAAGCACCTCAAGGCGCATGCGGCTTTGAAGGCTTTCGAGTCCAAGTTGTTGGCGGTATTGTCCTCTTGGCCTCGCGATGATGGTGAAGTCGACAATGCGCTGCAGGACATTGTGTCCAAACTGACTATCATCATACGGGAATGCACTGCGCATTCCATAGAACCTCGGGTACGTATTCAATGTTGGTGTGATATGAGTTCCACATGTCACAGGTATGTTGAATATATGTTACAAACGTATTGATTCGTACGTGCAGGATATGGAATATTTGAGAGAGCAGACCAGACTTTTCTTTGAGGACTTGGAAGCGAATGGTCCTCCACAGTGGCTTGCAATCAACACCCATAAAATCTGGCATTGGGCCGATCTGCTCCTGCGATTCGGACCTGTGCGTGAATGGTGGATGTATGCCTTCGAGTCAATGAATGGCAAGCTAGCTAGGTGGGTGAAGAACAATGCGTTCCCCGTGGCAAGCATCATGAACGGATATCTAAGGTTGAAAACCTTGCGCTCCCTACGAGGCATCCTGACCATGCTTTTGAACCGAGAAAGAGCTACTGCCGGCCGTGTCCCGCGGGCTTTGATGGCGGGCCCCGCTCCCGGCATCGTGGTCACTACCTTCGGGGAGAAGGGCAAGCCATTGGAGCTAACGTCCTTGGAGATTGACCAACTGACCCGCTGGATGCGAGCGAGTATTCCCGCTTACCGAAAGCTTTTTCAACAACATGCTGAGTACGACCTGTTCCGGCGGAGGTGCAACCTGCAAGCTCGCACGCATGTACTATCTGTAGTATACCTGCAACATATTGTCAACTTGTTTCTGTATGTTTATCATATATTGTAAGTATACTAAGAATATGTTGTCATCACAGGGAGAATGCCGCGCGCTCTAAACAAGCACTGCGGTACCGACAAGAGGTGGGTGTTGTGCCCGCGATCGCGTTCGGTCCATTGGAGGACCCTGAAGGATGGCTTGGTCGTCAATACACGGCTTACGAGAAGTCGCTCATGATGGGTCCCGAACCCATGTGTTCCAAGTACAACAAGGTGAACATCGGCGGTGTCTTCTATCGCACTAGAGACGGGGACAAAGGGAAAGTGACAACCCAGTGTTTCGTCCGCGCATCCTTCCCCAAGAATGATGCCGATGCCGATGACGAGTGGGAGGACAGGTACGACCTCAACCACCAGTTTGCATGCTTCTTTGCCTTTTCGTATATCTCTGCAACATATATGCAATACGTCCCCAACATATTGAGGGTATGTTGTACGTATATTACAAAAACATTGAACATTTCGTGCGCAGGTATGGTATCATCAACGCCATTCTGCGGGTTAGCATTGGCGGTGTGCTCTACACTTTTTCAAAGTGTGATTGGCTACCCGTGCCCACGGAAGCTCAGATCGCAAGCTTCAAGCTGAAGAACTCCATCCTCGGCGTGGACAAGGTGTCCAAGGCTTACTACACCTTCAACCCATGGGACACCTCCAAGTACACTATGGACAACCGAGAGCCCTACCTACTGGCCAATCAAGTCCAAGCGCAAGTAGTGATAGTCAAACACCCCTGCATGGATTCAGCGGTGATACTTGATACGAGCGACCGCAATATGGAGAAACTTGCACTCGTTGATAGGCCCGTAGGTAGTGATGGTCACTTTGACACATGCGGGAAGTGTAGAGTCGGTGGCGAGCTCCTTCTGTGTGAGAGGGCAGGCTGCAAAGAGGCTATGCACGTGCGATGCGCAGGGCTCACCGACATCCCCACTGGAATGTGGTACTGCAGAAAGTGTGATGACGCATAGTAGTGCCTCTGTACACATTTGATATACCTGTAATATACCAGATACGTATTGCGGACATATTGTAAGTATTATGCAATATGTGAGCAGCAGGGGGGTCTTACCCCTTTACCCCATGCAGTCATGTGTCGCATAATTCACTCTGATTGTAGACATATTGCACATGTACTAAAGATATTCTGCATGAGGGAATGTTTCAATATGTGTTCAACACATATATTGCAAACGTGTTGAATGATTCATCTGATTGTAGACATATTGCACATGTATTGAACGATTCCTTATGCGTGAATGTTTCAACATGTGTTCAACACATGTTCAATACGTGTGTTGCAGGCGGTTGCAGACATATTGAACACCCCTCCAATCGTTTTGCCTTATTTCAATACATCGGGGCCCCAATTCAAAAAGCCCCCCAGAACCGACTTCTGCGATACGCGTCCAAATGCCGTGAAAACTTGTCCCCATAACGCTAGACCCTTCCTTAGATGATACCAAGTGCTAGTGGGTGAGTCTGACACCATTTGGGTGCCCATGCTAGCATACTCATTTTCGCTGTGTCCAGGCTGATCGCGGTTCAATAGTTTGGCCAATATGTTACACGTGTATTGGAATGTCCAGATATTAGCATACCGTCTTCAATATGCCTCCAATATGCCTCCAATACGTGTTCAACACGTGTATTGAACCCGTCTAGAAACGTAGGGATGATCGAGATGCAAAGAACGAGGGAAAGGAGGAAAGGAATTCCCCACGGTCCAACCGTGGCAGGAAAGCCCCAGGGCGGCTTCCCACAACCGTAGGTCCTCTGCTCGTCCACGGGCGGCCCGGAAGCATGATTGGCCGACGGAGGCGAACTCCGCGGCTTCAGCCGGAAGCTGCCGTCGGCAAAGTCCTCGTAGTCGTCGGTGTCGTAGCCGGTGAGGTCAACCGGCGCGATGGCGGCGTGGTTGACAGTCTGAACGAACCCAGGGAACTCACCGTCCGTCGTGGCAGTCACCCGCGCCGATTGAAGCGGCACGGGCTTCACATCCTCCTCCTGCGAGACAGGTATAGCAGGGGCCGGCACGGCGGATGCCGATGCCGCCGCACCACCTGCCGGAACCTGCTCCTCCGGCATGTTCCCCGCCGCCGCGGGGCCGCACACCAGAGCCGATGCATGCGGCTCGAGAACCGCCGGTGGTGGGAAGGATGCGTGGGTGTAGTGCACCTTGCAGTTTGCCGCGGCATGGACCTCCGCGGCGAGATCGTCCAGCCGCTGATGAATGTCGTCACCTGCGGGCTCGTCGGCAGCGGCTGCGGCTCTACCGTGAAGCCGTAAGCGGACACGTCGATCCCGCCCACCGCACCCGCACAGAGTACCGCAGGCGGCCCGTACGTAGATGCCGCAGTGGCAAAAGCCTCGGCCCCATCATCCGCCGCCTGCTGGAACAGGGCACACATGGCCAATGCACGCACCCCCTCCGCGTCCTCCTCGTCGATGGGAATGCAGAATGCCGCGGCCGAGTGCGGGGGATGCTGACGCCCGCCCAACGGACAGTCGCGGTAGAAGTGGTACTGCTCACCTTTTCCCGCCTTCTTGCACCTCCCGCAAAAGGGCTTCGCCTTTTGGTCGTCACGGTCGAAACCGACTGCAGGCAGCGGGTGCGTGCCGACACGGAATCCCCGCTGCGTACCGCGCTGCTGCTGCTGCCGCTGCTGACGCTGCTGCTGCTGCTGCCGCTGCTGCTGCCCCGGCGGTGCGTCCGCCCCGCGTTGCTGCCGTAGCAAGTCTTGAAGTTCTTTGATCTTGTTGAGGAGGGCGCCGTACTCGGTGCTGGAGAGCTGCGCGGAGATGCCGCCCTTGCCCGAGACTGCCTTCCCCGCCCCCGTCTGCGCCCAAGCCTGATAAATCTCGACCACAAGGGAGCGGAGAGACGCCAAGGAGACGTGCGCGAGATCGGCCGCGAGAGGGTACCGCACCTTGACCGCGGTGTAAAACGCCGGGTCCAGCCGGTTGTACAGGGAGAGCTTCCTGGTCTCCTCGGTGGGTGTCCAGTCCGTAGCTTTGTTATCCCGCACCAGACGCTGTTCCCGAGCCAAGATGGTCTGCGGGTCAGTGTCTGCGGGATAACGCAACGCGGCGTGCTCCTCCTGGCGCGACTCACGCAGCGCCACCGGTACACAGCCCTTGATGATGTCCACCAGGGCTCGCCGTCCATCACGGTCAGACGAGGCGTCGGTGCCAGTCAACCAGACGTAGGCGTTGCTGTGCTTCTCGATAACCAGAGCCAGAACGTCGAAGAGCAAGCCGTTGACCTTGGTCACCACACGAGCCAGAGGGTCGTCGAGGTCAAAGGACGCCAGCTCCAGTCCAGCCGAATGAAACTCCGTACGCAGCTGCACCACCAGCTCGGAGAGGAGGCCAGCGTCGTCCGTACCGCGGAAATGGTGCTTTTTATCACCAAGGACATCCTCGCGGATACCCTTGGCCCACTGGCGGTGCAGACGCGCCTTGTAGACTTCGTCAACCAGCTTGCTCTGCTCCTGCAAGTACTTCCTGGTCGCCACGTCTGCATCCTCGTTGGAATTCGGAGCGGGGGTCGGAACAGTTGGCGTACGCACCGTCGGACTGTTCCGAACCCCGTCTAATAGCCTCAGCGAGGCGTCGATGTCACTGTCCCTGTCCAGGGACTTCTTCGCTCGGGTCAACATGCCCATACTCTGAAAAGCCAGAGGGGAGGTGGCACGCAGTCGCGCGGTTGGGTGTGGTAGCGGAAAAATGGTAACGGTCAGCAGCGGAGAGGAGCCAAGAGAGCGGAGCGGCGAGGGGCACTTGAAGATATCGTCGAAGTCGAAGGTGTCGCGAACACCAGCCCAGAAAACAGTAACCAGCAGGGCCAGTGCCGGTGCAAAACTGGATCCGAACATTGCTAAGACTAGTCCGTAACGAGGCGCGGTTCCCATGGCCGCCACTCCCAGTTGCTTACCGCAAACAGTTTATACCATAATTCCTAGTCGCGCCCAAACGCGCATGCGCGCACCACCTCTCCAAGCGGCCGTTTAGCCAATCATGGCCAAATCAGCAAGTGGAATAAAAGCGTGGATGGGGCCACGCACATGGCACCCATGACTACCGGTAAAATCGAGATTTAAGAATGAGTTGTTAGTGCTAAAATCGTCCTCCGTTCCGCGCGAAAACCGGTGACTGACCCCACGGAGTTCCGCAGACGCTCACTCGTCCTACGTGTCACAATTGGCGGCGTGTTTCAAAACATTTTTATTTCAAGCCCTCTGAAAACATTTTTGACCCTGCACGTGCACTGAATTGCACTATATATCGCGTTTGGCTTCGAACAGACTACGTAGTCGCTTGCTCCGCCTTCTTTTTGCTAACGCAACAGGTGACGCGCATTGATTTAGTAAAATTACTGGTACATAGGGATACGATCTTCTTTTTTCAGATTTTAGATGAGGCTTTTTAGAAAAGTTTCCATGTAGCCGAATTTTGAGTTCGAGTCTCAGTTGATAGAAGTTTACCGCGTTCGGTGGGAACATGAGAGCCACTGCGCAAGCACTGATTTTCTGCTCATAAGGTTGATTCATTGTGGTCCACCCTGTACTGCATCGCCTTGCACGAAACTCGGTCACAAGCTTGTTTGACCCAGCAGGAAGGGCTGTACGTTTTCTCTTAAAGGGAGCAGCGCGTCCTGAGAATATTTCTCTGGCGGACTTCGACGTCCTCGGGTTTAATCACCCCTGCTCCCCCTTCTAACTTTCGTGTGGTTTCTTGTTTGCAGACTGGCCTGCAGAGATTAAAAAACTCCAAGAAGCTGCTTTGAAACAATATTTTTTTCCGCGGGCCATATTGAGCTAGTGTCCAACTCTATTTTTGCTTCTCAGCGATCCTCGTTACCTTGTTTTTTTCTCGCGGTCTGAAACAAAATTTCCTATGCTGAGAAATCCACTCTCAGCGTGCAGCCGGCTCGCTCCAGCCGGCGAGTCTATTTTCTTTGACTTAGCTTGGCCCTCTTCAGGCAAGCACTCAGTTGCTTGTGCTGAATTTGTTGAAGTGCTAGAAAATATATTTTGGGGCTGCTGTCTGAGTACGGAGGCTTACCCTACTCGGCTTGGGTTCAACTCCCAACAGTTCCGGGGGCGGGGGCGGGTGGGACAGAACAGATTCCAAGGGACACAGGCAAGGGATACGTGCCAGTTGTCTAGAGGTAAGTGACACCGGTTTAGAATTACGTGTATGTGAGGGGATACGCCACCCTGTTGGCTGCCGGTTCGATTTGAAAGCCGGTTAGAACCCTGACTGCATGTTGCGGATGCAGCACGCAGTCACGGTACGGTGCGCTGGAAAGAAGTACGGAATAGTAAAAGTACTGATGGGACTGTAGCCGGAGTGCGTTAAGTGCACTCAGCTTGGGTTAGAATCCCAACAGTTCCGGGGGGGGGGGGGGGTTAACGGAACCGACGGTTACATCGCAACCAGGAAATTACCGTCGGTTCCGTTGGCAACCGTAGAGTAGCTGACTTCATAAAGCACTTTTTAGATAAACAACATTGTCGTGCATAACCGATATATTCGGTATGGCGCTCCCTCCGTGTTTGAGGGAGGCGCTTTCACGTGCACAATAGGGGTCTGCATATAATAAGACTGCATCGGATGCTGTTCACCGGCCTGTAAAGGGTTGGGAGCGTCGCTCGCCAGCTGTAGCCGGTGCCTCCTGTTTAAGGGCAGAGAAAACATAGGTGTATTTTGTATTATATGCACTCTTGTGGAAAAAACTAGCCTTGAAAAGGTTGCTTTTTTGGTGTTGTTATTGATAACAGTAATATTCTCGCGTAATAACAAACCACACATCCTATGATACGAAATGAGATTTCAGCACTCCCCGGTTTTCTGTAGTTCCTAAAGCTTCTTTGTATACATATCTAATAAAGTTAGAACTCAAATATTACCCATTAGTTCACCCCCAGCGTGTATGAGGTGTCAGCGCGCACAAACCCTATGCTATACGACCTACACCCCCTTGACTTCTACATATGGTTGTCGCGAACTTATGCACGAAGCGTCCACACAAAGCACAACTCTCTAGCCCTACTACTAGACAGTCTTACTTATTGTCAGCGCCTCCACAACACTAGCTCGGCTTTGCATATGTTTCCTTATATGACTGCACAGTTAGCTTGCTACTGTAACTATACAAAATCTCAAAATTTTTGATATCTCTTTATCTCTTCTCACAACTTATGCAAGCTCTTTTTCTCAACATGAAAAAGACTGTTAATTACAGTTCTGACGCTATCGCACGAGGACAAGTCCACAAATGTATGTCTTTACAAGCAGAAGAATACTGTATCTTATAAATTATCTCATAACACTGCTGTTTTCGCGGTCTTAAGCGAGTCCTGGCTATTTTCGGAATCACTGTTACGAAGGCAAAACAAAAATGAGCGTCTCTCTCACCCTGCTACGCCGCCCTACATATTCTCGCTATCTCCAAACAAGTGTAACACCCATCCGTATTTCCGTATCTCGTCACTGTCATAACTCCTCGCGCGTATCGTACTGCGCGTGTCATACGTTCGTCACAGAGACTGCTACAGCAAGTGTCACAACCCGGCTGAGGTACACGATAAGCCGTGGTTTGTGACAGCTGTCGCGAACTTATGCACGAAGCGTCCACACAAAGCACAACTCTCTAGCCCTACTACTAGACAGTCTTACTTATTGTCAGCGCCTCCACAACACTAGCTCGGCTTTGCATATGTTTCCTTATATGACTGCACAGTTAGCTTGCTACTGTAACTATACAAAATCTCAAAATTTTTGATATCTCTTTATCTCTTCTCACAACTTATGCAAGCTCTTTTTCTCAACATCCCCCATCTGTAGCTGCCACTGGTAGCACAGACATTAGACAAGAGCTTGCTCAGCATCTTCTGTCGTAACGCCATCCATTGCGAACTTGCCCATGCTGAAGGTAAACATACCCACTCCAGAAGCTTCTCCTCCTCGCAACATCCTGGCTCTTGTCAAAGGATTGCGAAACACCATGACCCACATGCATCTTCTGCCAATAGGTCCATGCTCCAAATGCCCAATCACATGTAAGCGTCCAGCGTGACACAGCTTACGAAAGTATTGTGCCCTGCTTTCTGTCATATCTGTCATGTAGTGCGATGGCACATGAATACAAGCCACCACTCGGCTGGCCAGTACTGCCAATGGCAACGCAATATCCAGCACTGCGAACCAGGGTGAGGTCACCACCGCGTCACACACCCCATACTTCTCCTTCCAGGCTCGATAATTGCCCGGTTGTAAAGCATTAAGGGCTTCGTGCCATTTCAGCTGCGGGTTCCAATCATTGTTCATAACCTTCAGGTGAGGCCATTCCAGCGACATAACCTTGCCAATGACACCTGTGCCAGCCCAAGGATCCCATACCTGTGTGATCTTCTCCCAAGTCACCTCGTGCGCCAAACGTCTGACCTCCTGAGGAACTGTCATCACCAACTCTAAGCCCCAATCCAGTTGACTGGCAATCTTCACCTGAGCTCTGCTCAATTGCGTCACATCTCCTCTCTTCTGCACTTCCTCGGGGCTCATGGCCTGCACCGTGGACGTCTTGCGGAGACTTCTCGCGCGAGTGTGCTGCTCTGCACACTTCCTGCTCAAGATGGTACGATGGCCCTCATGCCAGAATCCTGGCATCACTTCTGTGATCACTCTGCTGAGCTCCTCCTGGTTTCCCCAGGCCACTCTGTCAGGAAGATCCCCCATGCTCCCTTCTTTTCTGAGCATCTGCCGCGATGTCAGCGCCTGCCATGGGTCTTCACGTCCCGGCCTTACTGCACGATGTGGACCCACGTCTGCAGGCAACAATACCACATCTGATCCCAGCTTCTCTCTCAGCTGCAGCTCCATGGCCGCCATCTTGTCGACGATTGACGCGCTCACCTCTGCGGCAGCTGCCACCACGGTCCCACCTACGCACTTGGGACATTGCCAATCCCCTTCAGGTACTCCATCCAGCGCTGAATTCAGACACCACGTGTGATAACCACGGTTACAGGTGTCACACAGCAACATGGCTGCCTCCCCATCTGCCCGCATGCACGCCTCACACGCGAGATGCTTGCTGGGGATGGCTGCACTGCAGTCGTACTGATCTTTCACTTGTAGGTGACATGGTGCAATATTTTGCACTGTGCTCTTCTCCCGCAGCTTCGTGCTGTCCTCCAACACTACCACTCCATCTCTTTGCACCTTGACTATCTTTAGGATGGCTGGCTTGGTGGCCACCTCCATGCCAGAGCGCGGTTGTTGTCGTATATATACGAAATCGCCTGCTTTGAACTGGTGCGGCTTCGGCTCGTAGCTGCCACTCCTCCTGTGCTCGTACCGTAAAGTGTCGCGGTGCTGAGCGATCTCCAGGTTGCACCCTGCATGTACCATGAGCCTCTTTACGATGGCGGCTCGCTGTAACAGATCATCAGCCAGTGTCTTCTCCTCCTGCTTCCCAAAGTCCAACTCGGGTCGCGCACGAAGATCCGGTGGCACCGTGGCTTCCTGAGCGAACAGCAAGGTGAATGGCGCCACTCCAGGGGACTGCTGCCTAGCTGCGTTGTAGCTGAGTACGAGTGACCAGAGCATCTCATCCCACTCGAAGTCCAGGCCCTTGTCGAGGGCCATCTTCTTGAAGCAAAACTTGAGGGTGCGTACCACCCGTTCAGTCAGGCCATTGCTCTCTGGGGAACTCGGTGAAGTCACTCTTCGGTCAATGAGACACTGCTTGCATAGAGCAGAGAACTCACCTTCGAACTCTGTGCCCCCATCCACCAAACATTCTGCAGGCGCCCCAAACACGGATAGAACATGATAGCGAAATGCACTGGCGATGGTGGCGGCCTCCTTATCGGGGATTGGAACACACACGACGAATCGCGTATAGTGCTCAATCATGACCAAGACGCGTTGGTTCCCAGCCTTCGTGATGCGTTTCGTAGGCCAAGCTAAATCCAGAGACCAGCGGTACATGAAGGACTTGATTTCCAGCGGCGTGAGATTCGCCTCCTCCCGTGCATAGTGCGTCTTCACCCTCTGGCAAGTCTGGCACTGAGTGACCACTGCTTGCACATCCTGTTTCATGCCCGCCCAGTAATGGCGTTGCCACAACAGGTTCAGTGTCCTCCTGATGCCCCAATGGCCGGTCCTCTCATGGTGCTCACGCACCAACTGAATCCTGTCACAGGGCTTGGGCACCAGCAGCTCCTTACCACTGACGGTGACCATGTACAACTCGCCCATGAGCTCGTCCCAACGGTGACGCGCTGCTCTCTTCCTTACCCTGTGATACTCCTCCTTGGGCACCTCCACTCTTCCTCCTGTCTTGACCCACGCGAGGCATAGCTCGTCCTCGTGTATATCGGGGTATCTTTCTCGGAGTGACTCCTGGTTGGTTACGCTGGCTAGCATGGCAACCATTCTCGTAGTGTCAGGCAGCTTAGGCAGCCTCATCTCTTTCTCCTTTGTCACTGGTGCCCATTCTGGGGCTGAGCTCGTCTCTGCTGGCTTGCCTCCAGGTCTTGAAAAGGCCTGCCGGTGACGTGCCTCATAGCCCGCGAGCTTCATGGAGGCCATCTTCCACTGTCTGCGACGTGGAACAGCGTCGGCGGTGCCTAGCCCCTGTGTACCTTTCTGCCCTTGGCTGCACATGCGTTGCAGTCGTTCTTCCCAGTCCTGATGGCTGAGGCGTCGCGCGACTTGCTGGGTGTAGCCGCTGGAACTGGTGATCCACTCTGCTAGTTGTGCTCGCACCGGCTCAGCCGTGTCCTCGGAGGTGGCAGCCACCTTGGTGGATTTCGCGATAGGGATGGCAACTAGCGTGCCATGCTCCTCCTCCTCACTCTCCTCACTCTTCGGCAGTTTGGTCGTGCTGACCTCGGCAATCGCATACAATAGCTCCATTGCTCTTCGATCCATAGCAAGGCCAAGCACTCCTGCCAATTCTTCGTCCTTCATGCCATGCGCCGCGCGCAGCTCACCCGCGCTGTACCCCATGGCAACTGCCTTCTCGTCCAGGTTAACCTCTCTGGTCTCCCCCACTTCATCATCATCTCCTTTCCTCACCACTGTGCCTGCGCGAGGCGCGCGAAAAGCACGAGAGTTTTGCGTCGCCAAGATAGTTGGCAATACTCTCATAGGCTCCCCCACAACGTTGGCGGTGTAGTGAGGCTTCCTGTCTCCTGTGACAACCCTGCGCGGCTTCCAGCCTCGCTGCAAAATATCGCGCACGTATCTGTCTGGTGGTCTGTCCACCCGCTCCATCACCAGATTGAACTGCTGATTTTGAAACAGATTGCTCCAATATGCTCGTAGGCGATGCGCGTATGATCCCGCGCGCGCCGCGTCAAAGGACACCGGCTGGCCCACCACGCTGTTGATGATGGGAAACACCTCCTTCCTGATCTTCGAGTTCTCCCTGTGTGACAACGGAGAAACGTTTTCTAGCACATATGCTGGCGGTCTCTGAGGCTGCAGCTGTTGCAGCGTGGAGAGGACTCGCACTGCCTGGTAGAACAGCCTGCTGTGCCTGCCCTCCAGACCAGCCAGCTTGCCAGCTGGTGACAGGTCCTGGCATGGATATCCACACACCATGACCCACTGTTCTCCAATCAATGCCCCTGCGTGTACAAGGTCAATGAGGCTGGTGTCTTCGATGTTGCTGGGCAGTTGCTCCAAGTGGGCTGCCTCGGCACGGAACACGTCAGGATGCCGGCGGCTGAGCGCCATGCACCTGGCCCTGGCTACCGTCTGGCTGGACTTCGAGATGTCCTGGTAGAGGTACTTGTTGACCTTAACTCCGCAGCGCAAGAGCATCTCTAGTCCAGCACACAGGCCCCCACACGGCTCGTAGCAGACCACGCCCTCTTCCCTGGCTTCCCGGAAGAAGCTCTTGTCAATCACTCTCGTGTCGATCTTCTTCGGCACTTTGAGCTTGCCACCCTCCATGGTCTCGTCGCCATATATCGCCGGTGAGCCTCCGGAATGCATACCCCTGATTGGCCGGACCTGGCTGAGGGCATCCCAGGCGACTCGAGTCAACCTGCCCGAGCACCTGGCCACTTCCGGGTGGTCAGTGTCAAACATGACCCCCTTGTTACACTCCAGCTCTTCTTGGTAGTGCAAATCAAACAGTCGATGGACTGCGCTGGTCCCCAGCTGCTCCCTGACCATGTTCTCGCAGTAGTTGGCCACCTGGGCTTCTGGGCTTACTTCGGGACCAAGTGGTGGCTCCCTGGTCACTTCCAAGCAAATGATGTCTGTGAAGCAGCGCGTTGGCCTCTCGGCACGCCCCGCTTCCCTGGCTCGGTCCCCTTCACGATCCAAACGGGCACCAGTCTCGTCTGCGGTGCTGGGCAGTGGGTACCTGGATGGCACATCCGCGTTCTCATTCTTCGGACCTGGTCGGTACTGGACCGTGAACTCAAACTCCTGGAGGCTGATGGCCCAGCGTAGGTGTTGACCTTGTAGGTCCCCCTTCTCCATGAGTGTTGTGAGCGGCGAATGGTCGGTGATCAGCGTGAAGTGGATCCCGTGCAGGTACTGTCGTAATGTGCGGATGGCCCACACCACTGCCAGCATCTCACCCTGGAAGCTCGCGTACTGTCTCTCGGTCTTCGACAGCGAGCGGCTGATGACCACACAGATGTGCTCTACGCCCTTCTCGTCCTTCTGGCCCAGCACTGCGCCAATGCCATGGTTGCTCCAGTCCGTGTAGAGGAAGATGGGCTTGCTGTAATCAATGGGCTTCAAACATCTCCCCGAACATAGGGCGTCCTTCAATGCCTGCAATGCCTGGTCCTGATCCTTCCCCCAAGCTTCCTTGACATCCAACACTTCCTTTCTGAGCAAGTCGTTCAATGGTCGTGCCATCTCTGAGTAGTTGGGTCCCATGGGTTCCCCCACCAGACCTTTGTAATAGTTCATGAGTCCAAGGATGGAGCGTACTCCAGTTTTATCCTCGGGCTTGGGCAGCTCTTGGATGGCCTTGCACTTGATGTCCTGCGCGCCAATGGTGTTATAGCCGATGCGGTAGCCCAAGAAGTCCACCGTGGCTGATCCGAAGGTCGACTTGCCCGAATGCAGACGTATCCCTGCATCCCCCAAAGTGCGAAGCACGGCTTCCACATCCTTGATGTGCTGCTCAGCGGTGTCTGAGTATATGCACACGTCATCGACGTACGCCACCGTGCAGTGTTGCAGGTGACGTAACTCGTAGTCCATGATCCTGATGAAGGCTGCGGTCGCTCCAGCCGCTCCAAACGGCATGGATGTGTAGCGATAAAGCTGGTTGCCCCACCAGAACGCTGTCTTGTCCCTGTCCTCCTCAGTGGTCATGGGAATCTGGTGGAACGCTTTGGTCGCGTCCAGGGTAGTCTTGAACTTGGCCTTGGCCACGCGCTGGTAGAGCTCTTCTGGACGATGTGGTAACGTGTTATCCTTCAGCGACAACCGGTTCGTAGACCGGAGGTCGACGCAGAATCTCGTCGAGGTCCACTGTCCAGTGTCGTGATCCTTCTTCCCCGCGACCACCACGTTGCTGGCGTGTCTGCAGTGCTGCGAAGCCGGCTCGATGAAGCCATATTCCAGCAGTTCCTTGCAGTGCAGGTCGATGATCTCCTGCTCTCCCGGGCTGTATTTCCTCGGTCGTTGGTAAGCTACCTTAGTCTCGTCCTTGAAAGGGATGGCGAAGGTCGCATGTGCCGCGCCCCCATGGTAGCCTTTGATGTCCTGCGGCTTGTTGGCGAAGCAGTAGCTGCACCTTCTTACCACGTTGCGCATCTCCTCCCAATTCTCCTCGGTGAACTCGGGATGTCCTCCAAAGGTGGCATTGAGCTCGGTGTCCAGCCACGCGGCCTCGTCCTTGGTAACCCTGGTCGTGCCCCCTGGCTGTAACGTGCCCAGCACCGTGTGCGGAAGCACCTCGTCTCGCTCTGCCACCATAGCCTCCCATCCGGTGTCCCATTGGCGCGAAGACCTCTGGTCTTCCCAGGCGGTCCTGCCAGATCTGGTCGGCGAGCCCGGGCATGTTCCCATCGTGGCTATTACCCGCAGCTTAAGGTGGCTTAAGCCACCTTAACTTAAAGGGCTCATGGGGGCTTCTTCGGCGGTGCTTTCAAAATTTGGAGACCTATGTCGTCAAGATCTTGAGCTGCTCTTTCTGCAGTGTCTTATCAAAAGTTTGATCTGAGTTCATCTTGACCCTCAAAATCTCGGTTGAAGTAGGGTGGGTATTTCCCAATTTTCCTTAAGATGGCTTAAGCCACCTTAAGCTAATTAGCTCACCGGGGGCTTCCTCTAAGACGCTTTTAAAATTTGGAGACCTATGTTGGCAAGATCTCGAGCTGCTCTTTCTGCAGTGTCTTGCCAAAAGTTTGATCCGAGGTCATCTTGACCCTCAAAATCTCGGTTGAAGTAGCATGGGTATGCAAAAACCCGGGAAAATCGCTCAAATTTTACTAAATGTTGCACCCTCTTGGATACTTCCCAAAATTGCTCACCGGGAACTTGGGCTCGCCTAATAGTGCACATAGTGTCTAAAAGAAGATAATGTCGCCGTCATTTTGAGCTAAAAAAATCTAGCTTCCGGTACCGATAGCTCCCGTAATAATTGAAAACGTTAAGGTGGCTTAAGCCACCCTAAATCGCTGTTAGTGTGGCTTAAGCCACCCGAAGGGTAATAGCCAATCGTCAGCACGCCCTGAAACTCCCCAGGGGCCACAGCGGCCACCCAAGCAGCCACCGCTAGCAGCAGCAAAAGTTTTAAAATTCTGCTGGTACCCACTGGTTTAACTGGAGGGTGAAGGGTCAGTATGCAAGTCAACATCCTCCACCCCCCTTGCATACGGCCCAGGCCTCCTCCCGCGGACACGTAGACCACCAGCGCCAAGACTGATATCACATAGACACAGTGCGCCACTTGGTAGCAAGCGGCTGTGAACTGCAGGCGCTGCAGTCGGGCAGCAAAGCGCGGCTTCTGCATGCGCCGAGGAACAGCGGCCAGCGTAGCCGGCCCTGCGGCCAAGATCCGCTGGGCGACCGCCAGCGCACGACCTATCTGAGTCTCCAGCGTGGCGAACGCGCCACCATCGTAAATCAAGCAGGAGCATGGCAACCCATGGTGGACAACGTGGGCGCCAACTGTCAAGACGCACCCCAGAGTGCCGACCATGTGCGTGAAGTGCATGGCGAGCATGGCGAGACAGAACCGTAGCAATGGCACGTACCACAGCCCACGCCGGGCATGGTGGAGCCCAGCTACCTCAAGGGCCCCCTTGGTCAACAGCAGTAGGTGCCTAGCCAGCTCCAACAGCACTCGCAGAGGCGCCTGTTGATGTGCCCATGGTTCGAGTGGTGCTGTGTGCATGGCCCACAATGCGCGTGCCATGGCTCTGCGGGGCACCCCAGTGTGGAATGCCCAGCAGGCGACGACCCCACCAAGAAATCTGGATACCTCCATAGCCATCCATACTGCCATTACTGCAAAATGAGGCAGCTGCGGCCAATGCAAGCGCACGAACACCCCCACGAGCAGGAAGCACACCTGAGTGCGCTTCGCCCGCCTATCATTGGCGGGCTGCGTGCCCGGCTTTTCGCCGGGGCTGCTTCTCAGTGACGGGCGCGCCGGGCTGCAGCCGGCCCGGTGCCCCCTTGAAAAGGCCCCAGTGCGCTCTCCCTTCTCCTCTCCTCCCAGATTTCATCATAACTTTGGCGTCTCTGGGGAGCACGCGACGCGCCGTTGCCGGCATGTCGACCGCGAGCCGTGTCCTGACGATGAGCGCCTTCCCTGGGGCTCGGAGATCTCCTCCTGCGCTGACCAGCTCGTGGCGAACGCTGCTGCACGGCACTCTCAGTTGGACTCTGTGGGCGCGCCGCAGGATGGCCTGAAGGTCGAGTGTCGACACGCGCAACGAGGCCACTGGAACGCTCCGGGCTGCTGGGCGCTGTAGAGCTCGGGGTTGATGGCACGTACGAAATGGAGTCCTGCTCTTGTGCAGCTGGAGGCACGGCTTCAGTCTGCTGCGTGCAGACGGAATGTGCTGGGGATCTCAGAATGTCGTGGATTGACTGGTGCTCAGGTCTCTGTGCCATGTTGCACTCCAAGCCCCTGGTCTGTGCCCCGCCGAGAGCTCGGCCAGAGCAGAGTGCCTGCGTGGGCGCGGCTCGCGCGCCAGCACGACCATCAAGCCCAGGGCAGTCTGGCCCAAGCGTGCTCATTCTCGCAGTCGCGCGGGCAGCACGAGGTCGTTCTTCATATTCTCTGATGATCTCCCGACGCGCCCTTATCGATTCCGAGAGGGCCGCCATGGTGAGGTTGTTTGCTGCGACCTCGGCTTGCCCTTGTGCCAAACTGGCAGACAATCCAACAAGTCTTTCACTGATGACCTCCACGCTGTCTTCATCCTCTGTCTGCGGCGATGGTGTTCTGGTGCGGCACGTGTGAGTGCTCACACCCTCAGCAGCCGCGAGGTCGGAAGAGTATCCCGAGATGCTGCCATCTTCCTCCTCACTTCCTGCATCCTCTCCCTCGATTGGGTCCAAGCACCTCATGAAGTCGTTGCGAAGACGCACCTGCACCTCTGCCCGACGTGCCTCAGCCAGCAATGCCGGGCCCACCGAGGATGTGAACGCAGACAATGGTTCTCGATGCATCACTGCCACCTTTCTCCAGGTCTCCCAGCTACAGCAGTCGAACTTGCGCGTCCCCGAGGAGAGGTACTCCAAGGTGAACGCCATCTCACTGGGTCCTCGCTCACGGTAGTAGCGATTGTCCTCGAAGAGGTAGTAGACGGCCTTGGACTGGGCGTTGGCACGGGTCTTGAACACCCGTAGGGTGCCCTGCTGCGGGCCATCACTCAAATGGCTTCTGGCTATCTCCAAGAGTTGAGTACGATCAACCAGATGCTCCATGTGTTTCTGTAAGGTGCCGAGGAGTCCTCCCGTGCAGCCTTTCGACTGCCCACCCAGAGGCAGAAACTCTCCCCGTTGTCCCACTCCTGCGGAGGAGGAGTACTGGTGCAGGGTCTTGCTGCTGAGTCGCTGCGTGTGCACCCCCTTTCCTCGCTGCGCGAAGGGCTTCCCAAGTTGGAACTCGATTTCGCCCATGAAACAACGGTACTGAATGAGGAAGACCGTCTGTCCATGCAGCGCCGTGAACTCTGAGATCCCTCCCAGATCCAGCCAGTTGGCTTCCCCAGCTGTGTTCTCGCTGCGAGTGGGCGACTCTGGCTCGTAGGTGCCCTGGAACACTGAAGCGTGATACTCTAACATGGAAGGGTCGAAGACGCCATTGGGCCAGGTTTGATGCCTCAAACGAAGCGTGGTTGAGGATGGTGGCGGTGCGGAGCCGGATGGCCCTGCCTCATCCCCCCTGACCGTCCTCGGCGTCCTGAGAGTCTTGGACGTGCGTACTGGGGGGTTCCTTCTGGCCCCATAAGTGTCCAGCGCGTCATGTGCTTGCTCCTCTGTCTTGCATGCACCAAGCATCACTCTAGCGTTGTCCCCCAGGTGTAGGTACTCCACGGCGGCGGCGTTCGTGCTGAACACCTCGCCACTGCCTCCTTCCCCATCTGTCACCGGGTAGAACTTCCCCACTTTGTCCGCAGCGTCTGACAGCGTGAGCTGCGGGACCATCTTCACATTCTCATCCTCCACACCAGCCACCTCCATATCGTACCTCACTTTCAGGCGAGCCCGAAGGTCAGCGATGTCCACTCGCTGCACGTACTTCAGATGCTGGTATTGCCAGCGCTGGTCCTTCTCATAGTAAAAAGGCAGCTGGAACTCGCCAGTCATCTTACCCATGGGGGTCATGTTGGCGGCACCTTCCATGGTGTGACGTACCATGCGCTCCATGAGATCCCATTGGGCGCGAGTGTGCTCGCTGAGCACGCAGAACTGACGCGCCACCTTGTCCCACATGAGCTTGCCCGTCACGACCCCTGGGTAGGTCTGATGGGTGTTGAGGGTCTCCTGAACACTCGCCATCGTGTACCTTCCAGCCTCCCGATGGGCACCACAGTCAGGGAGTGGGACCTGGTCGTTGTCCTTCCTGCCGCTCGCCCTTGTAGTCCAGGTCTCTGAGGGTATCTTCGTCTCCTTGTCAACCTTCTGGTCCACCAACGTAAAGTCGGGCCACAGTAGCTCCGTCTCCAAGATGGTCTTGTATTCTCCACAACGCGAGAACTTGACCCGCACAAATCCTGCGTCCACACCACCTCCATCGCCCTCTTCGCAGAGTGTGCACAGACGAGCATAGCCCGTGCGGTCGATGTACAAGCGCTGCTGAGACCAGCTGCTCTCCTTGTCTTGGTAATCCCACGGGTTCACCGCCATGCCCACCCATGGCTGTACGCTGGCCAGCTTGAAGTCAGCTTCGCTCGCGGCCTCTTGCTCCAGCGTGAGGTCAGGATAGCGAGGGTCTGACTGAGTCGTAGCCAAGCTGGCTGGCGTGACGGTCCCCCTCCCATCTGACTCTTCAGCACTGGACCACTCACCTCTGGTCGCCACATTGGCTTCCCGTTGGCTGCGTGATGATGCTTGCAGCATGCCCAACATCTGGTCTGTTAAGGACGTGCCAGGCACTGGAGGTTCGTACGTTGAGCTCCCGGCGTGTAAGCTGACCCGCCCAGTGAGCTCGACTTGCGTCATTGAGCTGGGTCTCAAGAAGCCCGCCTCCACCATGGACTGGCAGCGCGCCTCGAGCCTCTCCCTCTCCTCCGAGTTGAACCTTCTCAGCCTCATCTCCTCTAGCCATGACGCCAGGCTGTCCATTAGCTCGGGGTGGTTTCGCGAGAATGCACAAGGTGCAGGCGCACACCTCTCCCCTGCGAGGGCCAGACGGTCTTCTCCCCTTGTGTCCAGGGACACCGCTTCACGTGGTGGTAGCGCGCAGCCCTCAAAAGCGGGGGCAAGAGAGCGCGCTGCCGTGGCATCGACGTCGAAGATCTCAGTCGCCAGGCAGACTCTCGGGTCTTCGTTCCGCTTGCTCCTTGCATCAACGGGCGGCGTCAACTCGATCAACGGCAGCGTGACCTTCTCCTTCATGCCCAGTGACGCCGCGGCCTCAGAAGTGGCGATGCCTCGGTAGAGGTCGATGGTCAGCTTGAGGGCGTTCTTCAGGGGTCCCGTGCCCACCAAGAAGTCCCACGTAGTGTCGTTGGTGTAAGTGACGAAGGCATGGAGCCGATGCAGAGTCATGTACGGCGTGCCCGCGGCGAGGACCACATCCACGTAGCAGTACTTGGTGAATTCTGCAGGGCTGCCATCACATCTAGCCACCCTGGCCCCTGTCTCCGCATCAAAGATGGTCAAGCCCAACCTGTTGGCTGTCCTGATGGGAATAATGTTGCAGTTGGCTCCCGTGTCCAGCAGAAGCGCTTTGTACAACATGAGCAAGCCTCCAGAGGCCATCAGCGCCATCCCTTGTGCCAAAGACTCGTTCAGGAGCTTGCATACAGGCTGGACCTGGGCCATGGCAGTGAGCTGCTCCTCTGTAAGACCACTGAGCATCTTCTTCTTCAATAGCTCGTACGCCTTGGCCTCCATGGTCCCTGCGTGCAGCTCGCCCCTCTCGCTGAAGTCTCTCACCCCGTAGCTCTCCTGGACGGTGGCCGCTGCAGCGGTTACATGCACCGCCGTCCTCCCCTTCCTGGGCTGCTCCACCATGTCCTCCGGCATCTCGTCCAGAGGAACCTCTTCTTCGTCACTGTCGTCGCCCGACTCCATGCCCGGGCAATCGTCATCATCGTCGCTGTCGTCGCCCGACTCCATGCCCGGGCAGTCGTCATCCTCATCGCTGATGTCCTGGCAGTCTGCTGCTGAGGCTGTCGGCACGGGGAGCTGGTTGCTCTCAGCCAGTTCCACCAAGGTCTCCACACCCCTTGGAGCTGTTATGCGACCCTCTGCCACGAGTCCAGCAGCTAGCTTACGGAAAGCTGCTCCCAGACTCTTGATCACGGAGGCCATGAGCTGCACCTTTCTCTGCATCTCGTCCGCCGCGGGCGCCATGGGCACCTGTGCGTCTGCCTCGTACTCCTCGGGTGTCTTCACTGGGAAGCCCCTCATGCGTTGGGTACTCCCCAGGGCTACTGCTGGAGCCGCCGTGAGTTCAGACTCCGCACTCTTGCACAGCGTCTCGGGGAGTGCCCCCAGACCCAGGGTGTTGAGGGCGTTCGAGAGCTCCTCTTCGCCCATCTCCTCGGCCATAGCTGAGAGTAACTCGGTTGGAGGGCCAGACGACACTCCTACCCCTGCGCTGCCATGGTGGTGCGCGCATGCATCGACGGTGTGAGTCTCCCTCTCCGCGACGTGCGCTGCGACTGGCTCCTCGTCGGAGCCCTCATCCTCGGACAGCACCTGCGACTTCACACTGCCCGCACCATTCTACACATTTGGGGAGTTTGGGAGTTTTGGGAGTTGGGGAGTTTTACAATGGGAGGCCCTAAAAAAATAGAAAATTTTACCGAATCTAGGGTTTAAGATTTTCCCGAGTTCAATGTAATTTTATTTGATTTTCCGGCAGTTTTAGGGTTTAAGAAATATTCCTAAATTTTACCAAAAAAATCATCTTTTTCAGCCTGAATTAAGGAAGATTTTTGGGGATTTTTGTACTAGGACAACATAAATTTTAAATTAAACTTGTACAATATTTGCCGCATATTTGAGCTTCAAAAAGATTTCCGAGAATCGATAGCAAATTTATACCTTTTACGCCTGATTTCATGAAATGTATTTTTTGGGGTTCATCCATGAACCCCAACGATTTTTTTTTTATGTTTTTTATGAATTTCATGCCTTTTGGGGGTTTCGAAAATTTTCGGAATTTTGGTTAAAAAAAACTTAATTTTTTTACCACTTTCAGAAATTTCTTTGGTTGGCTTTGTCTCTATTTTTGCAGACGCTGACAGACGGTGGGACGAAGGCCCGTGGGGAGTTGGGATAAAGGGTGAGGGAGGAGGAAAATTCGGTGGGCCGAAGGCCCGTGGGGAGCCGGGAGAAAGGGGGAAGGGAGGGAAATTGCGGCGCGAAGGCCCG